>JAKTXL010000076.1:49449-69356 GCA_030582535.1 Insectozyma bohioensis | reverse complement strand
GTTGTTTAATATAATCAATTCGATGTTTTGAAACAAAAAAACTCAGTATTTATTAATTATTGTACATACCCACGAAATGCAACTTAATATACCAGCAGTTAACTCTCACCAAATTCTGAGTCGCGCGTCTTACCTACTGTGCGGTGATTCAGATGTAGCAATTGTTTTACCTGATCAAATTCTTGTTAAAACAGCTTTTGCAACTTCCCAAGTGCCGTGGGTAGTTTTATTATAATAATTTTTAACATAGTCACAATAGCTCATGTGCAATTAAACGGAAATTTGATCCAGTAACTTCTAAAACTGATATACCTCTTGCAATAGCAGCATCTAAATCGACATGCTCCGATTCAATACCTGCAGTAACATAAAATTTTAATTTTGGACGTTCTGAAATTCTTTCCTTAGGAACATAAGCAGGATAAAATGGTGTTTTAATAATAGTTACAAAATCTTATAAATTGTTATCAAATTCAAAATTTAGAAAGGTATAAGTCCCTTTGATTTTGATTTTCAGTGCGAATACAAACCATGAAAGTGTGACCCATCGATCCTTTAGCCCCTCAGAATTTGTGGATAGTGGTGCAAGGAAAGTTACGACAGGGATAACTGGTTTGTGGCTATCAAGCGTTTATAGCGACATTGCTTTTTGATTCTTCGATGTCTTCCTATAATACCAAAGCAGAATTCGGCAAGCGTTGGATTGTTCACCTACTAATAGGGAAGGCAAGCTGGGATTAGACCATCGAGAGACAGACTAGTTTTACCGTATTGATGAATGTTATCGCAATAGTAATTTAAGTTAGCACGACAGGGACCGTTCAATAATTGGTTTTTGCGGCTGTCTGATCAGACAAAACAGCAGTAGAATAGCCTTGTTACAATCTGCTGAGACTAAGCTTCAGTTGTCCGGTTTGTCTAAGCTGTGTATAATAATAGCTATATGATACTTTGATTGATTATATTCTTAACATTTTCCTTCAATCAATTATTCCTTCTTATTTCCGAAATCTATTACAACGATCAATAGTATTCAAAATACAGTCTAAAATGAACTCATAAAACACTTTGCATAACAAAAAAGTAAAACAGGCTCATAACCAAAAACGCTTTGCATAACAAAAAAGTAAAATAGGCTCATAACCAAAACACTTTGCATAACAAAAAAGTAAAACAGGCTCATAACCAAAAAACAATTTGCATACCAAAAAAATTTGCATACCAAAAAGCTACCCATAACGAAAATCTTGCATATCAATAAACTTTGCGTAACAAGAAAGGCCCCATAACGAAAAACTATGAATTCCAAAAAACTGGCATACCAAAATAATTGGCATACCAAGAAATTGGCATATCAAACAAATTGGCATACCAAAAAACTGGCATATCAAAAAACTGGCATACCAAAAAACTGGCATACCAAAAAACTGGCATACCAAAAAACTGGCATATCAAAATAATTGGCATATCAAAATAATTGGCATACCAAAATTATTGGCATATCAAAAAACTTGCATATCAAAGTACTGGCATATCAAAATAATTGGCATATCAAAATAATTGGCATATCAAAATAATTGGCATACCAAAAAACTGGCATACCAAAATAATTGGCATAACGAAAAGCTGGCATAACAAAAAACTTGCATGACAAAAAACTGGCATATCAAACAAATTGGCATACCAAGAAATTGGCATATCAAACAAATTGGCATATCAAAATAATTGGCATACCAAAAAACTGGCATGACAAAAAACTTGCATATCAAAGTACTGGCATATCAAAATAATTGGCATATCAAAATAATTGGCATATCAAAATAATTGGCATACCAAAAGACTGGCAAATCAAAGAACTGGCATACCAAAAAACTAGCATATCAAAAAACTGGCATAACAATAAACTGGCATATCAAAAAACTGGCATATCAAAATAATTGGCATAACAATAAACTGGCATATCAAAATAATTGGCATATCAAAATAATTGGCATATCAAAATAATTGGCATATCAAAATAATTGGCATAACAAAAGACTGGCATACCAAAAAACTTGCATATCAAAAAGGGCCCATAACAAAAAACTCGCATATCAAGAAAAAGTTGTTTGTTATGGGGCCTCTTTTGTTATGCAAAGCTTTTCGTTATGCGACGTTTTTCGTTATGCGACTTTTTTGGTATGATTCCATTTTGTTATGCGAAGTTTTTTGGTATGCCAATTTTTGGTTATGGGGCCTTTTTTGGTATGTGAAGTTTTTTGTTATGGTTCCATTTTGTTATGCGAAGTTTTACTTTTTTGTTATGCAACGTTGTTTTGGTTACGAGCCTGTTTAGTTTTTTGTTATGCAACGTTGTTTTGGTTACGAGCATGTTTAATTTTTTGTTATGCAACATTGTTTTGGTTACGAGCCTATTTTACTTTTTTGATATGCAAAGTGTTTTTGGTTACGAGCCTATTTTGCTTTTTCGTTATGCAAAGTGTTTTTGGTTACGAGCAGGTTTTATATTTTTTGTTATACATACAATTTTATATTAATCGCAAAAATAGTGCGCGGTGACTAATTGATATAATTTTAAATTTAAAAGTAGTGTTCGGTATTCAATTTACGTAATTTATGAAATTACATAATTTAAAATTTAAAAGTAGTGGTCGGTGTTCAATTTACGTAATTTATGAAATCATATAATTTAAATTTAATAAGTAGTGTAGATGTTCAATTTACGTAATTTATGAAATTACATAATTTAAAATTTAAAAGTAGTGGTCGGTGTTCAATTTACGTAATTTATGAAATCATATAATTTAAATTTAATAAGTAGTGTAGATGTTCAATTTACGTAATTTATGAAATTACATAATTTAAAATTTAAAAGTAGTGGTCGGTGTTCAATTTACGTAATTTATGAAATTATATGATTTAAATTTAATATGTAGTGTGGGAAGATCAATTTACGTAATTTATGAAACTCTGCACGCAGTCATCAGAAAAAACATTTCGAGTTTGGGAGATATGCACGACCAGACACCAGAAAAAAGATTTTCGTATTGAACACTCTGCACGTAGTCAGCAGAAAAAAAATTTTCATATTGAACACTCTGCACGCTAAGCAACAGAAAAAAGATTTTCATATCGAACACTCTGCACGCTAAGCAACAGAAAAAAGATTTTCATATCGAACACTCTGCACGCTATGCAACAGAAAAAAGATTTTCATATTGGACACTCTGCACACAGTCAGCAGAAAAAAGATTTTGAGTTTAAGAGATATGCACGACCAGACACCAGAAAAAAGATTTTCGTATTGAACACTCTGCACGTAGTCAGCAGAAAAAAGATTTTCATATTGAACACTCTGCACGCTATGCAACAGAAAAAAGATTTTCATATTGAACACTCTGCACGCTATGCAACAGAAAAAAGATTTTCATATTGGACACTCTGCACACAGTCAGCAGAAAAAAGATTTTGAGTTTAAGAGGTATGCACGACCAGACACCAGAAAAAAGATTTTCATATTGAACATTCTGCACGCAATCAGCAGAAAAAACATTTCGAGTTTGGGAGATATGCACGACCAGACACCAGAAAAAAGATTTTCGTATTGAACATTCTGCACGTAGTCAGCAGAAAAAAGATTTTCATATTGAACACTCTGCACGCTATGCAACAGAAAAAAGATTTTCATATTGAACGTTCTGCACGTCTGTCAGCAGAAAAAAGATTTTCATTTTGGACGTAGTGCACGCAGTCACCGGAAAAAGGATTTTCATATTGAACACTCTGCACGCCGCAGCAAAAAAGTAGAGAAGGTATGTTGGGCCCAACCCGTCACAATGGGGGCGTTGACCAGCACGAAGGGAAAGAGGTAGTTCTAGTAGTAGCAGTAGTAGTAGTAATAGGTAAAATAATATTACAAATTAGATTTTGGTAATAAAAGGCCAAAATAAAACCACTCTAATTATGTTGTTATTAGATATAATAAGTTAATTACGTTTAATTAATAAAACTTAACAACATACCTAATTTTGATTAACCTAAATTTAATTTTTGTTGTTCACTATTTATATTTTATGAACTTGGTTGCAAATAATTTCTAAGAAATAATATAAGAAGTTTTATCTTCTAGTAAACGGATTATGATTAATTTCAACATCAATATCATCTAATCTATCTTCCATTTCATTAAAAAAATGACTTTTACTATCTTCAGAACATAATTGTTTATATTTCATACCATCAAAATCATTTGATCTATTTCTTGAATTAACTCTAGTTTATATATCATGTAATAGATAATCAGAAATATTTCTATTTTGTTGTTGTTGACTATTACCACCATTACTATTTCATTTATTTTCATCAATTATACCTTCAAATGTATATTGGCAGCAAAATTGATTTTATCTCATATTATTTTTATTATTATATTAAAATTCTAATAAATTGCCAAAAGAAGTAGTACAATTATAAGTTTTACACAATTTTTATGTACTGCACTTTATTTGAAAGATCAAAACCGTATTATATTATGAACAGATAATAATTTTATATACTTAATTAAGAGTCTTCAGAAATTGAATTTAAATTATAGATTCATTAATACTAATATTTATTTCTATTATAACATTTCTTGCAATTAATAGTTCTAATTATGTTCAGAATATTTTATAATCTGTCAACAAATAAACTAGTCTTTGAATTAGTTTTATAACAAATTTATTAATTTGAAAACCATTAATTAATGATTTATTCTTTACTTTTGAATATTCAAGAACATAAGTTTTATATTTACTATCAAATTCATTTGATAATTTATTAAAATGGTCTTATGAATATTATAGGACTATTTATTTTTTTTTTACGATATAACAGTTTATATTAAAATTCTTTACACACAAGCCATAATAACCCTACATAAAACAATTATTAATAAAACCTCCATTCTATACACAAACTATAGAAAGTTAACTGAATAGTTAACCTTTACCTGTATGCGTCCCAGTCTTACACACGTAATACCTACTGTTTCATCGTGTTCTCTACGTGTTAATAGCAACAGACAACCGTAATAGCATGTGCTTCGGAGAGCAGGCTTTGCCCTGAGAACGTATACTGAACCTGGGGGCCTTGACAGAACCTATGCGTTGGAGCGGCCATAGGGTAGCTTTAATTCATGACGTTTTTTTTCCCGATTGGTACGACCCTGCGAATGGTTGGTAGCTTGACATTGCAACATCGAATGATAGTGCTGGTTATAATAATAATATGGGCTAACAAATTATGTATAAATAAGAGATGGATTGTCATAATCTCCGTAGAATTTACATACTTCCTTCTTCAAGGCGTTCTTACCCTTTACTCTTTTGGTACTATTCTATAGCTATTTAGTCATATACGATTATACATTTTACATGGTACATATCTTAAGCATTACACTAATTTTAATATATAGAATTAACAAATGCTGGGTAGTGTAAAATATTGAAAATAGTGCAACAATATGAAAATCCTTTCTCTGGTGCAATACGGTTGTGTAGAGTGTCCAACATTATTATATGTTTTAAGAGATATTTATATTTATTTTATTTAATTACATTAATACTATTTAAAATTTATTTTGCAGATATGGTATCAGGACTTTAAGTTCTAAGTTCTTCTCCTCATTAGGTGGAGGTACTCTTTGAGTAGTGATTTAACATTTAATATTTTGTTGTTAATGATTAAAGTAATTGTTTATTATATATTTAATCATTGATTTTGAAATATAACGCGATATTTGATCACCCCAGTTTTCAGCGCAGCACGTAATCAGTCAGTCAACCCTACGGTGAGAAAATCGAAAAAAATCATTCGAACAATCTCAACTATAGATTCCAAGTTTCTTTAATCATAATAGAACCAATTTAGATATTTAGAAATAGAACATATATATATATATATATATATATATATAAAATAAAAGGAAATGTCCAAAGATCTTGAGTCAGATTCTACATTAGCAATTGAAGTTAATAATTTAACATATGAATTTCCATCATCAAATAATTCTTCAAATCAAAAAAAAATTGGTATTGAAAATATAAATCTTAAAATAAATTGGGGTACAACAAATTTAATAATTGGATCAAATGGAGCTGGTAAATCAACATTATTAAAAATATTAGCAGGTAAAACATTAATTAAACAAGGTAAATTAAAAATTGGAGGTTTTGATCCATTTGAATTTTCATTAAATAGAAATAATCATATAAATTCTGATATAAATAAATATATTACATATTTAGGTACTGAATGGATTACTAATAGTATAATAAAAAGAGATATACCAGTTAATTTATTATTAGATTCAATTGGTGGTAATTTATATAATGAAAAAAGAGATTTATTAATTAATATATTAGATATTGATCCAAATTGGTCAATGATTAATTTAAGTGATGGTGAAAGACGTAGAGTTCAAATTGCAATGGGATTAATTAAACCTTGGAAATTATTATTATTAGATGAAGTTACAATTGATTTAGATGTTATTGTAAGATCAAATTTATTAAATTTTTTAAAAGATCAATGTTTAAAAAATAATTGTACAGTAATTTATGCAACTCATATATTTGATGGATTAGGACAAAAATGGTGTGATAGATTAATACATTTAGATTCAGGTATAAAATTAAATGATATATTAATGAAAGATATTGAATTTAAAGATAATATTGAAATTGAAGGTGGTATTATAGTTAATAAAAATAATGATAATAATAATAATAATAATAATAATAATAAGAAAATTATTATAAGTAAAACAGATTCTTTACATCCATTAGCTTTATATTGGTTAAATAAAGATTTAGAAAGAAGAGGTACAAGAGAAGATGAAAAAATTAAAATGGCTAAAAGACATAATGATTGGATAAACTCAAGAGATGGGAAATATTTTGATGCTGATGATTCAAGATTACAACAATATTTTAAAACTACTAGAAGTCAGAGATAATATTAGATTATTTTAGTAAATTAGTATGATGTATAATACAAGTGTTATAAATATATATATATATATATATATATATATTATATAGAAATATTATATATAAATATTATATTCCAATAATAGTAGATGCAGATATAGGAGTAGATGTTGATGAAGATAAAAATTCTTTTTCTAAAATTAAAAATTCATTAATTTCTTCAAGTTGATTTAATTTTTGTTGTAGTAACCAATTTTTATAATTTAATTCAATTTCATTTGGGGTATTACCAAACACCAGAGTGTCAATTAAACTTAAATTATCGTTATTACTAACAGATCCAATATTTTTATTATTAATTTTGATATTATTATTAAAATCTAATGATGGAGCAGGGGATAAATCTTTTAATTTTCTTCTTACTTTATTTTGTTGTAATAATGAAGCTGTTGATGCACTTCTTTTTCTAGTATTATTAGATTGACAATTATTTTGATTTTGATTTTGATTTTGATTTTGAGTGCTATTATGATTTTGAATATTATTAACAGATATTTTAAATGGTGATTTAATATTATTATTATTACTAATATTTATATTTGATGATAAATCTTGTAAAGGTAAACTTCTCTTTTTAGGTAATATTATATTTAAATTATGATCTGAATTTGATGAATGTAATGAAGGAGATGATTTTGATACAGAATTACTATTAATTGATGAAGATATTGAATAATGATTTTCTATATTTTCCATAATACTAACAGTTTTATTCATAATTTTAATGTTAATTTGAAGGAAAAGTATTCAGTATTTATAATAATAATAATAATAAAAAGTTTTTTTTTAATTTATTTTCACGTTAATCGGTTTGTGTTTATTTGTTGTTGTTTTCTTATGTGTTTTTTTAAATTCTAAATTTTAAAATTTGTATTATATTTAATTCTCTTGTTCTTATATAATTGAAATTTAATTTCCCTTATTCTTCAATACAATAGTGTTTTAATTATGATACGAATGAATAACAATTCAATATTAAATTAAACTAAGTTTTAGGTTTAAGTTTAGTTTATTTTAGTTGTTTTTGGTTGATTTGTTTAAATTAAATTTTTATGGTTTTATTTAAAAGTTTAAAAAATTTCTAAAATGTAAACAAATCAAATCAAGTATCAAAATGAAAATGAAAATTATTAAGGAAGTAAAGCGGAAAAAAAATACAAACGGATCACATGACCACCGGATGTCGCATAAATATTTGTGACATTAGATTTCGACACTGATTTGTAATTTTTATCTATTTATCTTTTTTTTACTCCTTTTATTTTTTGAATGCAATTTAATTTAATTTAATTTTGCATATAACATTAGAATATAAAATTTATCTGCAAAATGTTGTCATAAAAGCTGATTAATTAATTAATCGATTGATTGATTGATGTTGTATAAAATAAATGATTAAAAATAATTAAATATTAAATAGTAAATATTAGTAATAAAAGATTCTATTCTATATTATATTCACTTTTAAAAACGTCATTTCTCTCCCTTTTATTTTTTATCCTTATAGGTAACTATTGATTTTAATTTAGATAGTTTTATTAACAATAATAAGATACTTATTATTAGTACCCACATCATATCAATTCACGAACACAACACACCCTACCCAGAATTACATTTAAGAAACGATTGGGTTTTCAAATACTATTAGTACTTAGTATTTAGTTTTTAGTACCGATCGGCTTCAATTCGTCGTTTTCTTCTTCTTCTTCTTTTGACTATTTATTATATTACTGTTTTAATATATAGGGTTGGATTGGTTTTTACTAAACTGTAGATATGTATAATATATAATATATAATATATGGGAATATATATTTAATTTTGGTTTATTTTTGTTTGATTTAGATCAATTGCAACTGATATTTAAACAAGAAACAACCGAATTATCTATATAAGTTAATTATTATTATTATTATATTTAACAATTTAATATCATAACATAACATATCAAATCATCAGTATCATATCATATTATATTAACATAGAATAGTTTAGAATAGTATAGTATAGTATTTAGATTAGTTGAAAATGAAAAATAGACTAAAAAACTAAAACACAAAAATAAAAAGAAAGAAAAAAAAAAAAAAAAAAAAAAAAAAAAAAAAAAAAAAAAAAAAAAAAAAAAAAAAAAAAAAAAAATAAAAATAAAAATAAAAACTGAACAATTAAATTAAAAATAAAATAAATTAAATAAAAATATTTACTAAATAAATAAAAATAAAAATAAAAATAAAAATAAAAATAGTAACTAAATAAAAAATTATCATCATCTTTTATATATAATATTTTATCTTTAACAAATCATTTATTCGTTTTTAATCATTTTTTTTTTTCATTGTTTCATTGTTTCATTTTTTCATTTTTTTTCATATATCTTTTATTTACAATACCTTATATCTAATATAATTCATTTAATTCATTTAATTCATTAAGATTATTGTTTAAATTCAACATAAAAATCAACCAAACGACAAATTTCTCATATTTTTTACAACACTCACTATGTTTAAATTTAAGAATAAATTGAAATTTGGTTCATCAACCGATAAACATCATTCACACGAACAATCAAATCATCATAATAACAATAACAATAACAATAGTAATAGTAATAGTAATAATGATACTTCTACAACCAGTAGTAATAGTAGTGTTTCAAATCATGATATTAATCAATCAAATTCTGCAGATTTACTGTATCCAATGTCTCCTCCTAGAGAATCTTCCGATTCAAGAAAAACTATATCAGTAAATAATTTAACTGATGATGTATCAAAATTATCTGTTAATGATTCAAATGAAACTAAACCAACTATAGATTCTTTAAATGATACTGAAAAACAACCAATAATTAATCATAGTCAAAATAATAGTAATAATGGTATTGATTCTTTACAGCCTCCTACTACCGATTCAAATTTAACATCAAATTCTTCACAATATGAAAACTCACCTTCTTCTTCACAAGCCACCTCATTAGGATTAACTTCTTCAAATATAGATCAACAAAACCCGGTACAACCGCAACAACCACAACACCAACAACAACAACATTCACAACAACAACAGTCTCAACAGTCTCAACAGTCTCAACAGCAACTGTCACAACAACAACAACAACTGTCACAGCAACCAAATACAAATGTCACTTCCTCGCCTGGCTTATTAACGGTCAAGATTTATGGATCTCAAAATATTCAATTACCCATCAAAATTAATAATAGTAAACAAATATTACATGCTTTAGCTATTAATTCTAATAATGAAAATATTGGTCAACAATTATTAAAAAACTTGAATACTTTAGAAAAAGAAAATAAAGATAATGATATAGGAGAATATTTACCAGGTTCTATAGCAACTAATTTTTTACCTTCCATAATAACTATACCAAATGCTGAAAATTTAGTTAAATCTTTATTATATTTAACTGTTGAATTTGATAATAATGTATTAGTAATTGAACCTCAAAAAGGTACTGTTAATCAATCAACTTGGAATCAAGTTGTTTCTTTTGATGTTACAAAAAAATCTCAACAAAGTTCTGATGTTGGATCTCATTTTCTTAATTTAAATTTATTTATTAGATTACCAAATATGTTAATTCCAGATACTGAAAAAATAAATAAAAAATATTTATTTACAAATTTCCAACAAGGACAATCTAATACTAATAGTAATGGAAATATTGGTGATTTATTAATAGGTACAATTAAATTACCTCTTAATTTAAAATATCATACCCAACAAATTAGATTAATGCATCATGAATATTTAAAATTTGCAAATTATAATGCTAATTTACAAGATTTAATAACAAATGAAATGGGTGAAATTATGTTAACTATTGAATTTAAACCTGTAACTAAAAAACATTTATCAATTGAAGATTTTGATTTATTAAAAGTTATTGGTAAAGGTTCTTTTGGTAAAGTTATGCAAGTTGTTAAAAAAGATACAAAACAAATTTATGCTTTAAAAACGTTACGTAAACAACATATTGTATCTAGAATGGAAGTTACTCATACATTAGCTGAAAGAACTGTTTTAGCAAGAATAAATAATCCATTTATTGTACCATTAAAATTTTCATTTCAATCACCAGAAAAATTGTATTTGGTATTATCATTTATTAATGGTGGTGAATTATTTTGGCATTTACAAAGAGAAGGTAAATTTTCTATGGATAGATCAAGATTTTATATTGCTGAATTATTAACAGCTTTAGAAAGTTTACATGAATTAAATGTTATTTATAGAGATTTGAAACCAGAAAATATATTATTGGATTATCAAGGTCATATTGCATTATGTGATTTTGGTTTATGTAAATTAAATATGAGTAATGATGATAAAACAAATACATTTTGTGGTACACCAGAATATTTAGCTCCTGAATTATTATTAAATCAAGGTTATACACGTAGTGTTGATTGGTGGACATTGGGTACTTTATTATATGAAATGTTAACAGGATTACCACCATTTTTTGATGATGATTTACCAACCATGTATAAAAAAATTTTACAAAATCCTTTAAGATTTCCTTCATTTTTAGAAGGTACTGATGCTCAAGATTTATTAATTAAATTATTACAAAAAGATCCAAGTTCAAGATTAAATGATGCCACAGAAATTAAAAATCATCCATTCTTTAAAGATATTGATTGGATTAAATTATTAAATAAAAGTTATTTACCACCTTTTAAACCAAACGTTGAAAATTTATTGGATACTTCTAATTTTGATCAAGATTTCACTAATGAAAAACCACAAGATTCAGTTGTTGATGATTTTTTGACTGAAAGTGTTCAAAAACAATTTGGGGGTTGGACATATAATGGTGATAATGTCTTATAAAGTTAACTCAAAAAAAAAAATATAAGATATATATATATATACATATATATATATATATATATATTACTAGAAAATTTAGATACAAAATATACGTGGACGATTAGAATTATTTAGTTAATTAATTAATTATTTGCTGCATTATGATAAGTTGCACCACTTCTACCAGGAAAACCTTTATTTTGTTTATTATTCGATGTAGTAGTATGACCTTTATTTAAAGGAGCACCATATTTAAAATTATTATTTTCAGGTAAATAATCACCTCTTTGATATCTATTTGGTTCATTAGCTAAATATTCTTGATATTGTGGATTTAAATGTTCTGGTGGAGCTAATGAAATATTTACTTTATCAGGTTTTATTTTATAAACATTTGAATCATTATTCATTGGATTATGATAATAACCTCCTTGATGTTCTTGTTGTTCCTGTGGTTTATCATAAAATTGTGGTGTATTTGATTGATATCCTTGTTGTTGTTGTTGTTGTTGTATAGATTCATGTTTTTTTTCATTATTATTTAATGATTGATATTGATTTTGATAAGGATTTTGTTGTGATTGAATTTCTTCATAAGCTGGAGGAGGTTCATGAAATTGATTATTTTTATAAGCTTCCTCTTCCTTTAATCTTTCTTTCTCTGATCCCATTATATATATATTTATTTATGATAAATAAAAATCTTTTCAATTAATTAAGAAATTCATATTTTTTTAAAAGGGGTGACATGTGCAACCAAAAAAATAGTTGCTTTGAATTTTATATACAAGAAAACGGAAAAAAAAAAAAAAATCTAAACTTTTGCGACAGTCATAAAATTTCTTAATTCGACATTCAATTTTTTTTTTTTATTTTTTTATTTATTTTTTTTTCAACTCTTTGACAAACCTGAAAAATTTTTTTTAAATATATATACATTTTTAAATTATCAAACTCCAATTCAACATCTAGTTTATACAAATAAAAATTTATATAAATAAAAATAAATAAAAATGTGGTTTTCAAAATCTAAAATAATAAATAATATTAATAATATTAATAATAATAATAATAATATTTCAAAAATATTTTTACGTTATAAGAGACAAATGGCAGGAGTTGAATTAAATCCTTCAACTAAAAAAATAGTTAATCAATTATCAGTATTATCAGCAAGTAGGAAACAACCAAAACTTTTAAGATTCTGTAATGAAGATATAATAAAACATAAAACTATAATGAATGCATGGAATTTATATAATCAAAAAAAAGAAAATGAAAGATTAAATCAATTAAAAAAACAATTTAATTCAATTCAAATTGCAATGGAAGATTTAAAAATTTCAAATAAAGAATTATTTGATATAGCAAATTTTAAAGATTCAAAAAAAATTAATTTATTCCCTGTTGAAATGAGAATTCCAACTGATTATCCACCAAATAAACCTTGGATATATGAATATACTAAAAAATCAAAAAAATAAATTTTGTAAATAGATTTACATGTAAATATATACATATATAAAAATTATCATTATAATAATACATACATAAATAGATAGATAAACTAGACTAGACTAGACTAGACTATAAAAATAAAATAATATTTCAATCTTCTAAAGTTCTTGCTTTACGTTTTCTTGTTGGAGTACTTGAACTACTTGATGCATCACTTTTTTCAACACTTACCGGAGGTTTTATACCTAAATTAGCAGTTGCTGGATCTATTGAATCTTCATAATCATCAAAATCTTCTTTTGAACCATTTGTATAATTACCTTGTCTTTTCAGTAAATTTTTTATATAATTTATTGAACTTAAACTAAATATATGATCTTCATCATTATAAATAATTCTTCTTTTATTTAAACCACTTGAATTACCACCTCCACTTTTTGAAAAATTTTCAAAACCTTTAACTATATTACCAATTGTACTTTCTTCAAAATAATCAATTTCTTTTTGATATATTAAATCTTCTAAATTATTTAATTTTTTATTTAATTCTTGTTTTTTTAATATTTGTTGTGTTAATTTTTTAGTTAATTCTTGATATTTCTCATTTGATTTCGTCGTTGTTGTCGTCGTCGTCGTCGTTGATTTTTCTTTTTCTTTATCTTTTTCTTTGTCTACCTTTTCCTTTTCCTTTTGTGAATTTTGTCCTTGTTGAACTTGCAGAGTTTGCTGCTTTCCTTGTTCTTGTTGCCCTTGCTGTTGTTGTTGTTGTGATTTTTCTTTATCTTGTGAATTTTTTGTGGGCGATCCTGTAGTAGTAGGAGAATTATTATTTTTACTAGGGACACTAGTTTCTTTTGAATCTTTACTTGTCATTGCTGTTATATCATCTGAATGGATAAAATAAAAAAAATCAACTAACTTTATATACAAATTGTTACTCTTTATTGTTTTCTATAGATGTTTTTTTTTTTTTTCATACTCAACAAATAACAACAACAGCCGGGATTATGTGCAGGCTTCGATATACATATAATCTCTATGCTTATATTATTAACTGCTTTTATCAATCATCTTTTTATTATTTAATAATATAAACCTTCACAATTATATATAGATTTACTTGCAATCAAAATAAAGCCTGGCTAAATTAATCATTTAAAATATATATTTATTTAGAGTGTTTTTTGCTCTTATGTTAATGGAAATTATTTTACATATTGCTAAATTACCAACAACTGTAAAAAAATTGGTCTAAAAACAAACCAAGTTAAATTCTCAAACACTTTTTTTAATTCATCTTAATTTGAACTTATTGAAATACCAGTAGATTTAATCTTGTTATTATTACTTGATAATTGATTGATATTAAACTTTGAAATATCATCTGATAGATTCGGAATTTGTTGAATCTTTGAAAGATTATTCTATATAATCATCATTGTTGATGTGATTGTTGTTGTTCTTGGGTATTTTAATCTTCTATTTCTTCAAATAATCACATAAAATATTATTGAATTAACTAATTGATTTTTTGGTTGTTTCTTTTAACCATTTTTTATTAACAGCATGCTACCATATGAGGTTTTTTATAATATATTTATAATTATCTAAATAAATTGAAATTCTTTATATCTGTTAGTATATATGTTATATATTGGCTTTATTTAAATATGATATTGTTTTTAATTAATATTTTCTAAAAACGATGTATAATTTACAATATTCTAAAAAACAAATATTTCAAATCAAAACAAAATTGAATTTTTGTATTACAATATACCATTTTAACCACTTTTTTGGAAAGAGAAACTCTGGAAGAATCTAATAAACATATAATTAGGCCATTTTAACGATGTCCATTTTTTCTGACTTTTTGAAATTTTTAAAAAATGAACGAAACGGGGTCAGGCTTTATTCGTTTTCCCGATTTTACTAGCCATTAATAAACCCTTTTGTTGATCATCCAGAGTTCGTATAGAGATCTACACGGACATGGAATTAAATTATATAATCTATATAAATTATATAATATTTGTTTTATTTAAAGATTGCTATAATTAATGAATGAATGATTGAGAAAAAGTGAATTGTTTGAGATATTGAAAAAAAATAATTACGAAAAAAAAAAAAATAGAACGGTATGTAAATTTTTGTAGGGCCATATGTTTTTTGTTATCCATACCAAAAAATATTTTTTACAACTATTTTTAAAATTTTTTTTGCAACCACAAATTATTCATTTTTTTAACAACAACAACTAATTATTATTGAATCAACAATTTAATAGATTATTCATTTCCTAAAGAATCATAATTTACTACCATACCATCATCATCATCATCATCATCATCATCATCATCATCATCATCATCATCATCATCAAGTTTTTTAAAAAAGTTCTACATTAATTAAAAAGAAAAGGTCATCATAGTTTTACTACAAGTTCTGGAGAAAATTTATCTTTTTATTTTAGTTAAGATTCAGGAAGTTAGGATGTGGCGCCTTATTGTGCAGACTGCCTTTCTCCTTGAATTTTGCAATACTATTTTAGAAATATTAAATTTATATTTACTTGAATGTCAAAAAGGTTAATTGTCAAATTCCCTATATATATAATTAAACATTAGACAATATTTTCATAATTAGAATACCATTTATTAATAGATCAAACTATATTAAAAGCAGATATATAGATAGTTTATTTACTTGGTATATACTTTAATTCCATGTCCGTGTAGATCTCTGAACGATCTCTAAATGATCAACAAAAGGATTATTAATCCGGCCCCCATTTAATGGTGGCTAGTAAAATCGGGAAAAACGAAATGAGCCGGACCCTGTTTTGTTCTTTTTTTAAAATTTTCAAAAAGTCAGAAAAAATGGACCTCGTTAAAATGGCTTAATTCTGTGTTTATTGGATACTCCTGGAGTTTCTCTTTCCATATAAGTGATGAAAAGGGCATGTTGTAATACAAAAATTCAATTTTATTTTGATTTGAAGTTTTTTTTTATTAAAAAATTTATATAAAAAATTATTATAATTTTATATAAAAAATTATTATAATTTTTAAATTACGTTTAATTAATAAATTTATAATTACCAAATTAACTAATTTACATAATTTTGATTGACTTAAATTTAATTTTTGTTGTTCATTAGTCATATTATATGAACTTTAGGTTGCAATTAATTTCTTAAAAATGATATAAGAAGTTTAATCCTCTAGTAAAAGGAAATACGTTAAAATAAATATTTATAATAGAATAAATTTATTTTATATATAAATAATAATTGATGTATAGATGATATATCATATATTACAATTTTTGATGATATATCATATATTTTAATTTTTGCCGCAACATGTTGAACAAAGGTGTTAAATTTGGCCCTGCGTCGTTATAATTTGGCCCCAGGAATATTGCGATAACTACTTAACGCAGTTACCAATTGATTATTAGTATAAAAATAGAATTTGTTTATTACAGATGACATTACTGTATTGAATTGAGTTCCTAATAGTGGTTAGGTTATTAATTACCTGATTTTTCATTAAATATAATATATCTCGGGCACGGATCAGTTTCGGAAAAACTTTCGAAATTCTGAATGAGGTCTTCCCGTGGACCCATGCCGCAATAAAATTGGAACGAAATGGGGTTGGGTAATTTTGAAAACCAAGATTTGGCTGGCCACTTTTAACAAAACCCAGTTCTTAAAGTTGAATTGAGGACATGTTTTCATTGTGTTAGTGACCAGCAAAATACTTTCCAAAGGGGTCAGGTTATGTTTGGAATAACCCAACCCTTTTTAGTCAAAAATATATGGACCTACTAAGGAATTAAACTACATATTCAATATCCTTTAAATTTTAACCAAAACCCTAATATAATTTGAATATTTTTGCAATATAATAACAACCAATGAATATTTCTTTATTAACATAATAATATAAGCTATTGGTAACAATAAGATTTTCTCTCATTAATTTGTAGATCCAATCATCAATTATTATACTTCCATCATTCAAGTAAATTTAAATTTAATATTTTTAAAATAGTATTTCAAAATTCAAGGAGAAAGGCAGTCTGCACAATAAGGCGCCACATCCTAACTGCTTGAATCTTAACTAAAATAAAAATATAAATTTTCTCCAGAACTTGTTGTAGTAAAACTATGATGGACCTTTTCTTTTTAATTAATGTAAAACTTTTTTATAAAACTTGATGATGATGATGATGGTATGGTAGTAAATTATAATTCGTAAGGAAATGAATAATCTAATTAAATTGTTGATTCAATAATAAGTTGTTATTAAGAAATGAATAGTTTGTGGTTGCAAAAAAATAAAAAAAGAAAATAGTAGTTGTAAAAAATATTTTTTGGTATGGATAACAAAAAAAAATTGGCCCTACAAAAATTTATATACCATTTTATTTATTTTTTGCAACTATTTTTTTCAATAACACAAACAATTCACTTTTTATCAATCTTTCATTATAGTTTCATATTCATATTAAGAGTTGTTAATTCTTTTAAAATTGAATAATATAAACATTACTATACATCATTTCAAATATTATATATCATTTCAAAGAATTAAATTCCTTCCCATGTTTTTATTCATACAATTCATCATTTATATTAAAAGCACATAAGTTGATAGGTTATTTACTGCTATATACTTTAATTCCATGTCCGTGTAGATCTCTATACGATCTCTGAATGAGCAACAAAAGGGTTATTAACTCGGCCTCCATTAAATGGAGGCTAGTAAAATCGGGAAAATGAATAGAGCCAGAACCCGTTTCGTTCATTTTTTGAAAATTTCAAAAAGTCAGAAAAAATGGACCACCTTAAAATGGCCTAATTTGGTGTTTATTGGATACTACTGGAGTTTCTCTTTTCAAAAAAGTGGTTAAAATGGCATGTTGTAATACAAAAAGTTGAATTTTTTTAAAATTGAAAAATTTATTTTTACTGTTTAGAATATGTACCATGTTAAAATACACTATTTACGTATTTATGATATACTTATAGAGTTTCTCTTTCCATATAAGTGTTTTAAAGGAAATATTGCAATACAAAAATTCAATTTTATCTTTGGATTTAATATTCACTATTGCGTTGTTGGTCTTTTTTGCGGCATGGGCCCGCAGAAAGCCGTCATTCGGAAATTTGGAATATTTTCCGACACTGACATTTGGCGCAACAGTGCGTACCTGTATTTTTGAAAGTTAACTTTTCAAATGGGTATCTGGTTCGAACCCAACAAGGGATATATTAGTTTTATTGAAAAATCATGTAATTAATAACTTAAGCACTAATGGGAAGTCAACTAAGTATAGTAATATCATCTATAATAAAGAATATATTTATTTATACTGATAATTAATCGGTTTAAGAAGTTATCGCATTCCTGGGGCCAAATTGGAACGACGCAGGGCCAAATTTAACACGATGTTTAGCATATTGTAGCAAAAATTGAAACATATGATATATCATCTATATATCAATTATTATGAATCAAATAAATTTATACAATTATAAATATTTATTTTAACGCATTTCCTTTTACTAGGGGATTAAACTTCTTATATTATTTGTAAGAAATTAATTGTAACCAAGTTCATAAAATATGACTAATGAACAACAAAAATTAAATTTAGGTCAATAAAAATTATGTAAATTAGTTAACTTGCTAATTCTAAATTCATTTATTAAACCTAATTAATAATAATAATAGTTTTTATATAAATTCTTGTAAAAATTTTAAAAAAAAATATTTTCAAATCAAAACAAAATTAAATTTTTGTATTACAAAATGCCATTTTAATCACTTATTTGGAAAGAGAAATTCTGAAAGAATCTAATAAACATATAATCAGGCCATTTTAACGAGGTCCATTTTTTCTGACTTTTTGAAATTTTTAAAAAATGAACGAAACGAGTTTGGGCTCTATTCGTTTTTCCCGATTTTACTAGCCATCATTAAATGATGGCCGGATTAATAATACTTTTATTGATCATTTAGAGATCGTTCAGAGATCTACACGGACATGGAATTAATCTATATAGGTAAATAAACTATCTATATACCTACTTTTAATATAGTTTGATCTGTTAATAAATGGTATTCTAATTATGAAAATAGGCTCTAATTTTTAATTATATATATTGGGAATTTGACAATTAACCTTTTTGCCATTCAAGTAAATATAAATTTAATATTTTTAAAATAGTATTGCAAAATTCAAGGAGAAAGGCAGTCTGCACAAGAAGGCGCCACATCCTAACTCCTTGAATCTTAACTAAAATAAAAAGATAAATTTTCTCCAGAACTTGTAGTAAAACTATGATGACCTTTTCTTTTTAATTAATGTAGAACTTTTTTAAAAAACTTGATGATGATGATGATGATGATGATGATGATGATGATGATGATGATGATGATGATGATGATGGTATGGTAGTAAATTATGATTCTTCAGAAAATGAATAATCTATTAAATTGTTGATTCAATAATAATTAGTTGTTGTTAAAAAAATGAATAATTTGTGGTTGCAAAAAAAAA
>JAKTXL010000076.1:27148-49349 GCA_030582535.1 Insectozyma bohioensis | reverse complement strand
AAAATAGAAAATAGTTGTAAAAAAAAATTTTTGGTATGGATAACAAAAAACATGTCGCCCTATAGTAGTTGTAAAAAATATTTTTTGGTATGGATAACAAAAAACATGTCGCCCTACAAAAATTTACATACCGTTCTATTTATTTTTTTTTTTTGCAATTATTTTTTTTCAATACCACAAACAATTCATTTTTCATCATTCATTCATTAATTATGGTAATCTTTAAGTAAAACAAATATTATATAATTTATATAGGTTATATACTTTAATTCCAAGTCCGTGTAGATCTCTATACGATCTCTGGATGAGCAACAAAAGGGTTATTAACTCGGCCTCCATTAAATGGAGGCTAGTAAAATCGGGAAAATGAATAGAGCCAGAACCCGTTTCGTTCATTTTTTAAAAATTTCAAAAAGTCAGAAAAAATGGACCACCTTAAAACGGCCTAATTTGGTGTTTATTGGATACTCCCGGAGTTTCTCTTTTCAAAAAAGTGGTTAAAAGGGTATGTTGTAATACAAAAATTTAATTTTGTTTTGATTTGAAATTTTTTTTTTTTAGAATACTGTAAATTATACATCATTTTTACAAAAGTTTTAATTTCTCAAGAATATATACGTTCATAATAGTTAAATAATACTAAGTTTAATGGTTTACTTATAATATTAATTCAGTAATATGTTACAATAATATTCTAAATCTATTGGTGAAAAAAATTGTATTTTAGTATAGATTTGCCAATATTAATTCCTATATTTCCCAATTTGTCTAGGTATTAATCATTGGAATAAAAAATTTAAATAAATCATACTATTCTTACATAATCCCTCTATATCTGAAGTTTTGAACTTAATTTATTTTCTAATCATTTGTCTTTGATAATAAATGATGATTTCATCTGGAATTTTAAAGACTGCATTCATTATTAATTAACGTTTAGATCTCTTAGAATAAACTCTTAGTGAATATATATATTAATTGCTATTTAGTTTTTTTAAAGAATTCAAGATATTTTTTTATCTTCCAAAAATTTCTTCCAAATATTAGCAAAATATCATTTAAAAATTTTTCAAATTCAATAAAAAATTAAAACATGAATTGTACAAGATAATAATAATCAAAATTTAATTATATATGCAATTAACAGAAGATTTTTTTAAAAAAAACTTAGAAAAGGATTCTAAATTTTGATGTTTGACTTTGATTTTTAGTATTGCCAACAATTAATCATAGATGTTGAGATACGCTACCGTTTGGTAAAATTTGAAACAATTTTGATGCTTTCAAATATAACCCAACCCCATTGAATTTGGGGGTCTTGTTTTCTGACCAGAAAAATCATGAAAAAGACCAATCCAACCCCGTTTTATTTTTAAATTTAGAAATTACTTTTGGTAATTTTAACTACAAATTAGATTACATTCATAAACCCTGATATGTAAAAAAAAACACCACTCCTAGATCCTGAGATTTTTTAATTATCAATTAACTTTTCCTCAAAACTTACCACCAATTCAACCAATTTTAGTCTCTAAGATTTAGATTAATCTTTTTATTAGCTGTTATTATATTTAGTATATTTAGTTTGCTCAATGGTATTTAAAATTATATAAAATTATGTAAAATTAGAGTATAAAATTTAATTTCCGAGATTTATTATATAAATTAATATATATTTAATCTATTAATTGACTTGCTAAGCTCTTTGAATATCCTAATTTGAGAATATGTTTGATTTTATTGCAGCAATATTAAAATTAAAAGTGACATAGGTTCATTGAGACTTATTGTTTAGCTATTCTTATTTATTATTATTATTTTTTAGCTAAACTTTTGGTTTTTCTACTTATATTAAAATAAAAGATAGATTTTACTATCATTTATATTTTGTAATATAAGACTGTATAAAAAAATGGTCTATACAATAAATTTGCAGCATTATTATACAATTTAAAGTTAAATTATATTTAGAAAAAATGTAATACCAACAAAACAGTTGAACAAGATTATTTGATCAGATAATAATTATTAGAAAACAGAAGAAGAGTATTATCTTTATTATAACATGTAATATAATAATCTAGTATTTTAATTATATCTATGTTGTTTATATTATTCATATTGGTAATCACACACATTTATTTGTTGTATATTTCCATTTTTTTTTCTGAGAGTATATTTCAACATTTTAAAACAATCAATCAATCAATCAGTATTATGGATGATTCTGTTAGATCTTTAATTAGATTTGTTAGTAGAGGCTTTTATAGCACACCATATGTATTAATACTAGATGCCGTATTGCGTCATTCAGTATTATCTGAAGATGATTTGATTCATTTATTAGGTATAAAACGTAAAGAATTAAGATCATTATGTAATAGATTAGTTGATGATAGATTATTAGTTAATCATATTCAAAGAGAAGAAAATGGTCAACAAAAATTTGTTACTAGAACATATTTTTTTATTCATATTACAGAAGCTATAGATTCAATAAAATGGAAAGTTCATTCAATTGTTAATAAATTAAAACAAGAAATGTCAAGTTTTGGGAATCCTCAAGGTTATGTATGTCCAAGATGTGGGAAAAAAGTTAGTCAATTAGATGCTATATCATTATTAAGTGAAGATAGAACTGAATTTGTATGTGATGTATGTGAAGGTATATTAATTGAAGATGATTCATCTCAACAAGCAACTTTAAAACAAGAAAAATTGGAAAAATTAATGCAACAAGTTGATCCAATAATTAAATTTTTAAAAATTATTGATGATACACAAATTCAAGATAATGATTTTGAATCAGCTTTATTACAAGCTATTCCAGCACAATCTTCAACAAATGCATCATATGCATTATCAAATAAAATTAGTTCAAAATCAAGATCAAATGCAAGTGGTTTACAAAATGCAGCTGCAAGATCTCAAGCTACTTTACATGTTTCTATAACTGCTAATGATGAAAATTATGAACGTGAACAAGAAGAAAAAGAACGTAGAAGACAAAAATTAGAACAAAATGCATTACCTTCATGGCATAGTTCAAGTACTGTTGGACATAATTTTGAAAATGATGATGATATTAAAAAAGAAGGCACAAGTACTCCTGAACCATCCGGTACAAGTACTAATTCTGTCAATACACCTACACCAGGAGCAACAGGAACACCAGCAGCATCAACAACAACATCAAATAAATCAAAAGCTGTTAATTCTGATGTTAGAGATAAAGAAGCTCAAGATGCTTTGGCTGCTTATTATGCTCAATTAGCGGAACAAGATGACGATGAAGAAGAAGACGAAGATGATGATGAAGAATTTGATGATATTATATAACCATAAAAACCAAGGAAATAAAATAAAATAAAATAAGATAAAATAAACGAAAAGTATAAAATATCAAATGTATATAGAATATATAATTAATAATACGTTAATAATATTAAATTAAATTAAATGAAATTAAATTAAATGAAATTAAATTAAAGTTAAGTTGAGTGAAATTGAAATTGCTTTGATAATCAGAGGGACGGGAAGTAAACGGGGCAAGCAATGGTAAGGAAGGTAGTGTACAATGGTAAGGAATGAAGTGAAGTGAAGTGACGTGAAGTGAAGAAATGGAATGGCCCTGGGGCTAGGCTAGAACTAGGGGTGTGTGTTTCAGACTGCGTGGGGTTTGGGTTTTACGGCGGCCCACTTTTTAGATTTTGGTTGGTGGTAAGATTTTCAAATATAGTATTATTTCCACGACTGTCTTATTCCCACGCACTCCCCCCTAATTAACCCGAATACATACAATAATTATTATATGTAGATTTAATCATACTTTTAATTATGAACCACTATTCATTCCATTATCATTTATTTTTTTTATTTCATTTTTTCTTTTTTTTTTTTCTATCTTTTTTTCTAATAACTAAATCTATTTGATTGATTCTTATACATATATTACCAATATACTTTCATTCCACATACATATATATACTAAACTTTAAGATATATATTTAAATATGACTTTATCAGGAATTGTTAGTCCTCATTCAAGACCAAATACTCCATTAATTAATCATTCAAATTCAACAAATAAAAATGTCCCATCATATGAAAAATCAATTTATGAAAATTTATCAAATATATATAAAACATTATTAGATTTAAAAAATAATCGAGATAAATATATTAATTCAAAACAAATTTATCAAATTTATGATAACTTTCTTAATATTATATATGATTTAAAAATTATTAGAAAAGATGAAGAATTAAAAGGTATTACATTAAATTTACCAAATAATAATGATTTATTAATTGATGATAATTTTCAATTAATTTCTTTATGTTTTGTTACATGTGGTTTAATTAAATTTGCTCCTGCAACTTATAGTTCTTTAAGTACTGTACTGAAATTATTAACTCATTTAAAAGAATATAAAGTTTATACAATGGATGATTTAGAACCAATTGGTTCAAGATTAAATGATATTAGAGATATTATTATGTATAGTAATAATAATTATGAAGAAGATGATGAAGATGATAATCTTAAAAAATTATCAACAAATCATCAAATTGAAGAAAATTTATTGCGAAATAAATTAAATAAATGTGATTCATTATATCTGGAATTAGTTGATAATTTTAAAAATATTCCTAAAGATCTTGAAATTTCATATCATAAATTAATTGAAATTAGACAAAATATTTTAAATTATGTAACTAATTATAAAGATGATTTTAAAAAGAAGAATATTATTAAACAAGATAAATTAACTATAAAAATTAATCAATTTAAACAAGAATTAAAAAAAATTGAAAAATTAAGAGATGAACATGATGGAAAATTTCATAGTGATATAAGTGATGATCAATTAGAATCTATACAAGCTATAATGAATGGTTTAATTGATGAATGTCATACATTATTAGGAGATTTATTGGTTCATCAAGAACAACAACAAAATAAAGATGATAAAGAAATTTCAACATCATTAGAAAATTTAAATTTAAATGATGATTTAAAACAAAAATATGATTCATTATATCAACAATTACAAGAATTAAAATTAACTTTAGAAAATTTATTAATTACAAGAAGATGGACATTAAGAGAAACTGATTTATATAATTATCAAAAATTTTTAAAAACAATTGATGAAGAACGAATAAAATTAGTTGAAATAACACCAAAAAATGAATATAAAAAACAACAAACTTTATTATTATATTTATTAAGACGATGTTATTCAATTATATATAAATTATTAGAAAGTAGTGAACCAGTTAGTGAAAGTTTAACACCAATTCATAATCAATTAACTACTGTAAAAAGATGTTTATTAGAATTAAAAAGAGTTGATGGTTTAAATAATTTACGTGAATTATATCCATTTCAATTTAAATTAGCATCAATTGATAATTTACGTAAAGATGGAAAATTTATTGTTGAAAGTGGAGTACCTGAAGGTCAAGGAGCTTTATGTGCTTTATTATCTGAATGTTTTGATATTTTACAAGAAATGAAGATTGAATTGGAAGAAAAAGAATTGGAAAATGGTGATGATGAAAATAATGATTTATTATTAAATGGTGGATCATTTACAAATTCAAAAGCAACTGATAATAATGATTTAACTGATGATGAAGTTGAAATTAAAAGAAATCGATTTCAAGAATTTAATGAAGCTGATTATGATTTAGAAAGTGAATCTGCATTTGATTACGATGACGATGATGATGTTAATAGTATAGATGATTCTGAATATGAAGGAAATGATTATTATTGAAGAATAAATTTTTTTTTAAGAAACTTATATATATTATTTATCTTGTTTATACTATACTACTACTACTACTACTATACTATATTTTATTGAAATTTAATAAAAAAAAGAAAACTTTTTTGTATGAAAAACCTTGTTCTTTAAATAACAATCGGAAGATCTTCTATATTTCTCATATTCCCCATATTATACACAAAATTGACAACGGCTAACTAAAAAAAAAAAACCCACGTAAAAAAAATACTACCAAGTGTTTACAAACCATCCCAGACCAAAATCAAAACCATTACTAAATATAAAAGGCAATAAGATTTAAAAATAAAAAAAAAAAACACACGTAAAGAAATGAATATATAACATTTTAAGTAAATCTATTCTATATTGTATTGTATTGTATTGTTATACAGATTCAGATTCAATTTATTTTTTCTTTTTCTTTGGTTTTTCTTTTCTTTGTTTTGGATGATAAGCAATTGCAGAAATATAAGTTTCATCAGTTCTATCATGATTATTTAATTGATGAGATATAGCATCTTGATAAGTTTGAGTATATGAAAAACATATCATACATTTATAACACATCATTTTTTTAATAAGAAAGATAATAATAATTTTTTTTTTTTATTTTTTTGGGAGAATTGTGGTTATACGTTTTAATTATATATTATTTACTTTGTTATTCATAATATTTCAAAATGTTATTCATCACATTTTATTTCTTTTTTGCTATTTTCTATTTGCTTTGTTGTTTTTTTTTTTTGGGCTTTGATTTTTCTTGAATTTTGTGTTTCATGATGTTGTTGTTAAGGACCTGATAATTGTTTAATGACCTGTCAACGTGTTTCTAAATTAAATACATTTGAATATCGGTAAAATATTAAAAAGTTAATTATAGCAGGAAAAATTTTATTATATTATTTGATAAAATTGAAACAGTTATAAAATGTTATACATGACTTGAATATTATTAGAACAGAATTGTTATCTTAATAGTTGTGTTGATTAATTGATTGGATTGATAATGAGTGTTGTATGTATGTATGTATGTATATTGCAAATGAATAAGAATAAATAAATTTAACATTTTCTTTAAATAAAATTTCTTAATTACACAAAATAATAAACGAAACGAAATAAGCGAAATAGATTATATTGGTGGCCCTGGGCTTTTGCTTTTCGTTTCTGTTGTGGACCTTACATACAATAAAATAAAATAAAATAAAATAAAATAAATAAAATAATCATTAAATTTTTTTCAATTAGCCTAAAATCAAAAACTAAAAACTAAAAACTGAAAACTAAAAAAGAAACATACAAGAAATTATCAAAATAGAAGAAAATCTACAACCCAAAAGTCATAAGAATGTTATAATTTCTAAAAATTTATATTAAATCAACTATATACTTTTTCATATCTCTCTTTGAAAATTAACCAATTAACCAATTGAAAAAAATTATATGACTTATTACCAAATATTATATTATTAAATAAGCTATAAGTTATACGTTTCTCTTAAATTCCTATATATTTGTTTTGAATTCAATTCAATTCAATTCAATTCAATTCAATTCAATTCAATTCAATTCAATTAAATTAAATATTAATCTATGATTTTTTTGTTATAACTTTTGTAAAATGTATATTCCCTCCACTAACTTGATGAACTTTCATTTGATGTCTTTTTGAACCTTCTATACTTGGATCTTCATTACCACAATATCCACATACAAAAACAATAGGCATTATTATTAATTTATAAATTGATAGGATAAGAGAATAGAGAGATTTAAACTAAAACATAATTTTTTTTTTTTTAAAAAAATAAATCATTTTAGATATATATATATATATATATAATATATATAATATAATATAATATCTAAGATATATATTAGATAAAGATTTCATAAGTCAAAGTAAAGCAAAAATAAAAAAAAAAAACAAATAAATAAAAAAAAAACATGACAAATTTATGACATTGATAATGTTGTAAAAATAGACGATTGTTATTTATTTGGCAAAAAACAAACAAACTATAAATCATAGTAGGATAGAACCAAAAAAAAATATCAAAGGTCATATAAAAATGATATTATAATATTATTGTAGAGTCGAAGTAAAAAAAAAACATAAGAAGAGGATGATGATTATACGGATGATTAAAATAATGATGATGTCTTTTTTGAATTTAGGTTTACTTGGTTATTTGAAATAATGTTTTGAATAATGAAGTTTTTTTTTTTTTTTTTAAAAAAAAGTTAAATAATTTCTTTTTTGTTGTTTTTGTAATTTTTTACATCACGTAAATGTAGAACATATATATATATATACATACATACATACGGGAAGACAAGGCAAAGAAAATGATTAGGCTTTTGTTTCAAATATCTTGTGGTTTTGTTTCTGTTTTAGTTTCAGTTTCAGAATCAAAATAGAAACAAAAATAAAAAATAAAAAATAAAAAAATCTGTTATCTATAAACCCGTAAATCGTATCAAGTTACCTTTTTTTTTTTAGTAGATATACATATTTATTCTTATTCTTATACTTGTTAATATTGGAGAATGTGTAGTCCATTCAACTAATAAGTTTAAAATAAAATTGTTTTGAATAAGTTTTAAATGATTTATGTATTTTTAAAAAAAATTTAATCATAGTAACATGCTTCTTTTTTATTTTTGTCTGGGCCGATCGATTTAACATTGAAAATTTATATACACCTTTTTATTTATTCAAAAATTTATATCAAAACTATATAACTTTTAAATATAACCAATATATTACAAAATATAACACAACATAAATGAAAATCACTCAATTTCATTTAGGTTGAATATTTTAACTGATCAAAAAATTGAGATGGTAGCACATCATCATCATCGTCAAAAAAAAAAAAAGTATCATCATGTTTTAAGAAATTATCCACCTAAAAATGAATATAGCGATAAAGACTAAGATCGATTTTGAATCAGTTTTATTAGAATAATATAAAGAAATAATTAAATTTGAAACTTGAAGGTCAATTTTATATCTAACAGTATCAGTAGCGGAACAATATTAATGTAAACTTTACAAATGGCATTAACTAAAGTATCAGATTAACTAGAACCTGGATCTAAAACTGATTGAGATGAAAGTCAAGTAGTTTTACCACCAATTTTTTGGTAATAGTTAATATTTTCTAAATATTTACCCTCTCTTCAAACTTAATCGAATAATGAATTCCAGAGTTAAATAATATTCCAAACATTTTTAGTAGTCTTTACAGTATATATCTTTTCAATAGTTCTTCTTTTCAATATTTTCAAATTTGTAGATCATTTTTTTTTTCAAAATAGATGTATATATATTCAACAAAAAAACAAACTACCAATGATAAAGAGAATAAATAGATAGAAATGAAATGAAATAAAAAGAAAAGAAAAGAAAGATTCAATTATTTCAAAAACCTTAAACCAATATTTATAAATTTATAAACTTTTTCTCAATGTATAAATAGATTTTAAAATAAAGATACAAAAAAATATAATAAAAAGAATATACCTGTAATACTTTTTTTGTAATCAATACATTTTCATTATATTTTCTTTCATTTTGTCATTATTTTAATTTCATTTATTTTATAAATTATAAGAAATTCCCTTTTGTTATTTTTTTTAATTTTTATAAGTTAGTTAATTTCATTTAGAACTTTCTATGTTAATTGATGTAAAATTAATTTAAATTTTGCTTCTTTTTTTTTTATATATATAATATTTTTTATTAATTTTTTTTTTTTTACCTAAATATATTTTAATTAATTGTTTCTGTTAAATATTCAAAATTAATGAAAATTTCTTTATTTTTATATGATATTAATAAAAAAAAAAAAAGATTTACAAAATAGTACATTTCTTTGTTTTTTTAATTACTGGAGGTTCTAATGCAGCAACAATAGCTTCATCAAAAACAGTTTTTAAACCTCTTTGAGTTAAAGCCGAACATTCAACATATTTAACAGCTCTTAATTCTTTTGCTAATTTTTCACCTTGTTCTTGCAGAATTGGAGATAATTTTTGTCTATTCAATCTTTGTAAAATAACATCATCATTTCTTAAATCAGTTTGAGTACCAACAATTAAACATGGAACACCAGGACAATGATGATGAACTTCAGGAAACCATTTTTCTTTAACATTTTCAAATGATGCTGGTGATATAACTGAAAAACATACTAAAAATACATCAGTTGATGGATAACTTAAAGGTCTTAATCTATCATAATCTTCTTGTCCTGCGGTGTCAAATAAACCTAATGTAAATGGTTCATCACCAATCATAACTGTAACTGCATAATTATCAAAAACTGTTGGAACATAATCAGCAGGAAATTTACTAGTTGTATAAGAAATTAATAAACAAGTTTTACCTACGGCACCATCACCGACGACAACACATTTTATGGTTTGCATTATTTATTTATGTTATTTTGGAATATATTTTGATATGAATTTTATTCGGATAGTTAACAATTAAATTGAATCTTTTTGAAACTTGAAAGTACTTTAAAAATAATTGGATTTGATATTAATATAATATATATATAATTTATTTAGATATAATAATATTTCAAATGATAATTAAAAGTAATAAAAAAAAAAAAAAAAATTCAAAAATTGTTTTAGATTGAGATTCAGATAAGGAAAAAAAAGATACTCTTTATAAAAAAACAAGAAAATAAATAAATTTAAATGTTATAAAATGTAATAAAATGAATGTATAATAAATAAAATTTAATCTATTCCTTTAAAATGGGATATTAATGATGATGATGATAATTTAATACTATATTCGTTGTTGTTGATTTGATTTTAATCTAAAAAAAAATGTTGACTTTATATATGTTACTTTAATCGAAAAAAAAAATAATAATAATAATAAAGGGAATCTAATGATGGATGGATGATGAAGAAGTTGCAGTTGTTGTTGTTGTTGTTGTTGTTGTTACTATATATAATATAAGTATGATCTATTGATATATGATATATAGGATATGATGGGTTGGTAAATTAGATTAAAATATCAAAAAAAGAATAAAATCTGATGTTTGAATATTGAATATTTTAAATGGTGATAATTTTTTCTTTTCTTCTTTTTCTTTTTCTCTTTTGTTGTTGTTGTTTTTTAATTAATTAATTTATTAGTATTAGTAAAAAATTATTATACAAATTTATTACTATCAGAGGTTTGGAAATTACACGTCCTTTTTTTTTACTCTGTTTGTTTGTCATTTTTTCAATTTCCATTTTTGACTATTTTCCAATTTGCGACATTGAAATCTAACTATATACTTATTTATATATGTCTTGTGATTATTAAGTTCAATTTTATTGAATATAGTTTTTGAATAAAAGTTTAAACATCTACTTACATATGTTTCAAATACAAATACAAAAAACCTAATTGAAATATTAAATTTAAACTTAATAACTGAATTCATAACAATCTAGAACCAGCAAATAAAAATAATAGTATTGTTCATAATATTAATATGTATTTCAACAATACTCCTCAAACAATGGAATGGTTTAATATTCCCTAATTCATTTATTCTCCAGTAAATTAAAATTAAAATTAAAATTAAACAATAAATAAATATTAAAATTACTAACAATATTAATAAAAAACAAATGATAATGAAATATACCTGAAACAAATATAAGAAAATTGGGCAAGTTAAAAAAGCCCATAAAAATAAAAAAATAAAAAAAAAAGGCACCAGAAAATTAATACACAAACCTTAATAAATCAGGGCGACAAAAACAAACGAAGAAAAAGAAATTCTGGTCTCCTCCCCGCCACAAAAAATATTTTACTACTCCACAATATCAAACAGATTGATATCTTTGAAAGATTTTGTTAGCTACCACGAATATTAATTTAATCAAAATCAAAAAGGATACAAGATTATATTCAGAATATAAATGTTTTTGATTATATATTTTGTAAATATTTAAATTATTAATATATACATATATTACATATATAGATTGAACTATATTTTATAATGCAAAATTTATCTCTTGATTTATTCTTTTCAATTATTATTGACTAAATTTGAAATTTCTTTTATATCTTTTGGTGAAGTACTACAACAACCACCTATAGCTCTAACATTATCAAATTTTAACCAATTTTTTAAATTATTTTCAAATGAATTTTCTACTTCATCTGGAGTAATAATAAATTTATGATTAATTTCATCATATTCATAACCTAAATTTGGATAAATAAATATTGGAAAATTTGAAAATTTTGGTAAAATATTATTAATTAATTTATAATTTGTACAATTAATACTAAATGCTAAAAAATCTTCATCATTTTTAGATATATTTTCATTAATATATTTTGATACTTCAATTAATAAAGTTCCATCAGTTAATTCTTGATCATTTTGACAATTTATACTTAAAAAATATTGTTTTTTATTTTTAAATTTTTTAATTAAATTAATTATAACTTTTAATTCTTGAAAATTTGGTATTGTTTCAAATCCAATAATATCAACATCTTTATTATTTATTAAAAATTCAATTAAAGGAGTATGATATTTTTCTAATTCTTCATTTGAAACATTATTATATTCACCAGTATATTCAGATCCATTAGCTAAAAATGTAGCATATGGACCAACTGATCCAACAATTATAATATCTTGTTCATTACTTGATTTATCTTTAGCAAATTTAGCAACTTCAATTGATTTATTCCAAAGTTGATAAATTTCTTCATCATTATAATTTAAATATTTTTTTAAACTATTATATGAAATTTGATAAGTTGAAGTAATAATTAAATTAGCACCAGATTCAATATATGATGAATGAACTTGTTCAATTAAATGAGGATCTTTAATTAATACTTGTCCTGACCATAATGGACTACTACTCGGCAAATAAGTTGAAGATTTAGGTAATAAATCTTCTAATTCTGTACCTAATGCACCATCAATTATTAACCTTTTTTCATTTATAAGTGGTTTAAAATCTTTCATTTTTGTATAAAGAAAAATATAATAAAAATGAAAAAAAATAAAAAAAATAGAAAAAAAAAAATTTATGTTGGCGCATGGCTAAAATAATCTTCGCCTCATGAAACTATATACAGTATCATATTGATAAAAAAAAAAAAAAAGGTACATTATATATATTTTTGCAACCAACTTTGTTAGTACTTGAAAGATAAACAACAAATAATTTAAGAGAATTTATGCTTTTAAAAGCTTTTGATTCTTCGGTTATTCAAATTTTGATATAGTTTACCCGCAAAGTAAGTTATATATTATTCTTACTAATATAATTTATTTAAAAATGGACCCAAATTTCCTTTCAATATTAACAATAAATTATTATTTTAAGGATTTAATGATAACAGAACTATATTATTTTATCAATTATTTTAAAAATTTGAAAGTTATATTTATTGATATTGATTATTTTATTAAAATTTAACGAATAAAAAGTTTTATATTAATTTCGATTTAATTTTATATACTCTGTATATAAATTCAACAAAAAAGTTTTCAAATCAAAACAAAATTGAATTTTTGTATTACAACGTGCCCTTTTAATCACTTTTTTGGAAAGAGAAACTCTGGAAGAATCTAATAAACATATAATGAGGCCGTTTTAACGATGTCCATTTTTTCTGACTTTTTGAAATTTTTAAAAAATGAACGAAACGGGGTCTGGCTCTATTCGTTTTTCCCGATTTTACTAGCCATCATTAAATGATGGCCGAGTTAATAACCCTTTTGTTGCTCATTTAGAGTTCGTATAGAGATCTACACGGACATGGAATTAATCTATAAAGGTAAATAAACTATCTATATAACTGCTTTTAATATAGTTTGATCTGTTAATAAATGATATAAAAAGTATGAAGTAATTCTAATTATGAAAATATGCTCTAATTTTTAATTATATATATTGGGAATTTGACAATTAACTTTTTTGACATTCAAGTAAATATAAATTTAATATTTTTAAAATAGTATTGCAAAATTCAAGGAGAAAGGCAGTCTGCACAAGAAGGCGCCACATCCTAACTCCTTGAATTTTCACTAAGATAAAAAGATAAATTTTCTCCAGAACTTGTAGTAAAAACTATGATGGACCTTTTCTTTTTTAGTTAACTAGTTAAAAAACTTGATGATGATGATGTTTGTGGATTATAATTCTTCAGGAAATAAATACTCTATTAGATTGTTGATTCAATTATAATAATTAGTTGTTGTTAAAAAAATGAATAATTTGTGGTTGCAAAAAAAAAATAAATAGAAAATAGTTGTAAAAAAAAATTTCTGGTATGGATAACAAAAAACATGTCGCCCTATAGTAGTTGTAAAAAAATTCTTTTGGTATGGATAACAAAAAACATGTCGCCCTACAAAAATTTACATACCATTTTATTTTTTTTTTTTTTTTGCAACTTTTTTTTTTCAATACCACAAACAATTCACATTTCATCAATCAATCAATCATTCATTCATTCATTAATTATGGTAATCTTTAAATAAAACAAATATTATATAATTTATATAGGTTATATACTTTAATTCCAAGTCCGTGTAGATCTCTATACGATCTCTGGATGAGCAACAAAAGGGTTATTAACTCGGCCATCATTTAATGGTGGTTAATAAAGACCCGATTTAGCTCACAAATACAATTGAGCCTTGTTTCAATATCGAAACAGGGCCTTGTTTTGTGAGCTAGTAAAATCGGGAAAATGAAAAGAGCCAGAACCCGTTTCGTTCATTTTTTAAAATTTTCAAAAAGTCAGAAAAAATGGACCACGTTAAAACGGCCTAATTCTATGTTCATTGGATACTACCCAAGTTTCTCATTCGAAAAAAGTATTTAAAAGGGTATGTTGTAATACAAAAATTTGGTTTTATTTTAAATTGAAAAATTTAGTTTTACTTTTCAGAATATGGACAACGTTAAAATACACTATTTAGACATTTATGATTTACTTCCATAGCTTCTCTTTCCATATAAGTGATTTAAAGGGAGTATTGTAATACAAAAATTCAATTTTATTTTTGGATTTAATATTCACCATTGCAGCATGGGCCCGCAGAAAGCCGTCATTCGGAACATAAAAAATGTTTTCCGACACGGATATTTGGCGCAACAGCGCAAACCAGAATTTTGAAAGTTAACTTTTCAAACGGGTATCTTGTTCGAACCTGGCAAGGGATATATTAGATTTATTGAAAAATCAAGTAATTAATAACTTAACTACTAATGGGAAGTCAATTCAGAACACTAATATCATTTGCGACAAAGAAATTGGATGTTTGTACTAATAATTAATTAGTTTCTGTGATATTTTTTTTTTTTTTTGCCAATTGCAAATTTCCAATTATCAAATTAATTATTTTTAGGTTAATTATAAATATTGATTTGCTAAGTACAATGGGGTTGTATTTCTAGCAATTCTTTTACTTTTTTGGTAGTTCATAAAATCCCCATTAAAAAAAACGGGTGTACAAGGCTCTATATTTTTGTAATAATTTCTTTTATTAATTGTTGTGACAATTTCAGAGATATCAATAGAATTAGATTTAGATAATTATATAGTTATGTATATAAAATTATCTTTCAAAATAAGTTAAAACAAAAATCAAATCAATCTTTTTTTAATAATTTGAAAGGGAAATAATAATAATATATAAATAAAATTCTTTAAAAATTCTTTAAAATAAATATACTCTTTAGCAATTCCAATTCTACAATTCAATGTGGATTGAATATACTTTTTATGATGTTTTCCTTATTTAAGGTTAAATAAGTTGATATATTTAATTCATATTGTTAATGTGATATCTAATATCAAAGAAAAAAAAATCTTATATTATCAATAAAGATTAAGTTTTCTGTATATAGAAATATGTCAAATTAAAGAGAATAGATTTTTTAAAGAAACAAAAATAAATAAAATCTTAAAAATAATTGAAATACGAATAACAGTTTAAAAAATTCTGATCTAAAATAATAATTATAATAATTTATAAAAAAAAAAAAAAATAATAATAAATTAATAAAAAAAGAAAGATAAAAGAAAAAAAAAAAACGTGAATATCTTGGAAATTATGAAAGGAATTTAATAAAATATGATTAAATACAAAAACGGTAAAATAAATATAAAATAAATTAGAGAATTTGAAAATATGAAATCGAAACCATCAACGTACATGAAATGAAATATAATAAATGGGAATCTGAAATTACAATAATGGATGAGATGGGAGAAAGAGATAATAAATATATGTAAAAGAAAACAAGATATGCGTTATGAACTATGAAATTAAATTAAATTAAAATAAAAATTAAAAAAAAAAAAAAAACGAAAAAAGAAAAAAGAAAAAGCAGCAGCAGCAGCAGCAGCAGCAACCAAGCGTCTAGTGTTAATAATAATTGGAAAACAAGAAAAACAATTAGATTAGTTTCGATTTCATATCGAAATGAAATACAAAAAAAATAAAGAATAATAAGTAAAATAAGAATTAATTAAACTAAAAAACACTAAATTAGAAATTAAATTGGCGAAAAAGAAACTAAAAGAAAAGCAACAAACCAAAGGAACCGAAATAAAAAAAAAATTAACGTATCATAAAAATTGCAACGGGTAGTTGCTGTTCTTGTTTTAGCTGTTGTTCTTGTTGTATGGTAGTCGTAAGTTGGTTGTATCACCACCACCACATTTTAATTTATTTTATTTTTTTTTTTCGCGTTTTTTTTTTTTAGTTTTTTTTGGAGATTTTTTTTTTTATTTTTTTCGCGTTTTATTTTTATTTTTATTTCTTTTTGTACTTAAAATCTAAATCTCATTTTTCTATCTTGTTTAGTTAAATCCCATTTCATTCAATTCCATTTCAGAATAGATATGGCTCTATTTAGTGATCTCAAATGCAACTTAATTTGTATATGGTTTATATATATATCTTGAGATTTCTTATTCTTATTACATGTTTCATCTTTTCTGTTTTTTTTGTCTCTTTTTTTTTTTCTTCTTTTTCCTTTTCTCTTTTTTTTTATTTTTTTTTTTTTTTTTTTTTTTTTTTTTTTTTTTTTTTTTTTTTTTTTTTTTTTTTTTTTTTTTTTTTTTTTTTTTTTTTTTATATTTCGTTTCACTTCTCTTCTTTTTTTTAAATTTATATTTATATTTATTTAATTTTTTTTCCTTTTCATATTCAATAAAACTTTTTCATTCATTCATTCAACTACTTAACTTATTAAATACTTAGATAGACGTATTAAATATTCTAAAGGGTTTAATAAAATTCATCATGTCTAGAATTCCATTAAAAGAATCATCAAATTTGGAACTTACTCCTTCAAAATCTTATTATCAAAATACTACAACTCATACACCTCCAGAATCAATATTTAGTAATAAAAAACAACAAAATCATTTTGAGACGCCAATAAAATCAATTAATTTAGATCCAAATATTATAACAAATCAAACTGGTTATTTATCACCTGCTTTTTCTTCACCTCAAAAATTACAAAGTTCTCCAATTAAAAAAAAATCATCATTTAATTTATATTCTGAAGATAAACCTCCATATTCTTATGCTACTTTAATTGGTATATCAATCTTATCACATCCTGAAAAAAGATTAACTTTATCTCATATATATCAATGGATTTCTGATACTTTTAAATTTTATAAAAAAGAAGATGTTGGTTGGCAAAATTCAATTAGACATAATTTATCTTTAAATAAAGCTTTTGTTAAAGGTGATAAATCAAAAGATGGTAAAGGTCATTTTTGGTGTATTAAATCTGGTTGTGAAGAACAATTTTTAAAAAGTAGAAGTGTTAAAAAATCAAGTTATCATGAAGTTATGGATCAAATTAGTCATGCAACTAAAATTAATGCTGCCAAAGCGGCTGCTGCTGCCGCTGCTGCTGTTGCTAAAAATGAAGAAAATCAAGAAAATGATCAAGATCAAGAACAAATTAAACTAAGGCAATCTATTAAAAAAGATGATGAAAAATCTATATTATTATTATCTTCACCTACAACAACTACTACTACTACAACTACAACTATAACTAGAAAAAGAAAATTAAATGAAGTTCATGAAGTAATAGATGATGATGATGCTGATGATGAACAAGGAGATTTTGATGATGGTGATTTAACTATAATTGATCCACCAATTAAAAAACAACATATTACCCCAATAGTATCATCAACACCACAATTTAAAATTGATTCACCACCTATACTAGCTGAAAAAAATTTAACTTATACATCATCTTATAATTCAAATTTTGAATTATCACCAATAAGGACAAATGAAACAGGACCATTATTAGAACCATTAACTCCTAAACAATCATCATTAATTCATCAAGTTTTAATTAAACGTACACCTAAAAAAACTCCAATTAAAAATATTAGAACTCCTCAAACAAATTCAATAATTAAAAAATTATGGAATTCTCCTTCTTATTTAGATGATTTTTATTATAGTCCAAATCAATTAGTTACTCATTCTAAATTATCTACTGTTACTGGTGGAAGTTTAACTTCTTATGATGATGATGAAATGATTTTAAGAAATTTGGAAATTCATTCTTCACCTATATTGGAGAATAAAAATTTATTTAAATGGGATAAATAATTAGGTTTTTGTTTTTTTTTTCTTTTTTATATTTTTACAATGTGATGGTGGTAACTGTTTTATATTTCTTTTCTAGTTGGGTTTTAATTTTCTTTATTATGCTTGTTTTATTTTTTATAATTTTTATAATACTTTGGAGTTTTGGTAATACTTAATATATAATAAATCTAATTTAATTTAATAAAATGCTTTTTTAATCAGTTGATGCACATCCTTTACAACCACAAGTAATACATTCAATTTTAACTTTTTCAGGATCATCTTCAATTAATTTAACTTTTGGAACTCTACAAATACATATTTTATCACCAATTATACATTGTAAACAACATAATTTTTCATAACCTTGTTTTTTCCATTTTGAAATTAATGACAGATCAATATAATTTTGTAATAATAACCAATCATATAAATCTTTATTAATTTTTTTATCAATAAATAAATTATAAACATATTTTGAAATTTGATAATTAATTTGATAAATTTGCCATAAACTATTTTTTTTATTTTTAGTTTTATCTTTTGATGATTGAGCTAATTTTAATTTTTCTTTATATTTTTCTAATGTTGATTCTATTGATGAATAACCTTCTGGAGGTGGTGCAGATTTCTTTATTTTTTTAATTTTTGGCATTATTTATTTAAAATTATTTAAAGATGGTAATTGATTGTTTTCAGTTTGATGTATAGAAATATTTTTTTTTTTTATTTTATTTTATTTTTTTTTTTTTTTTTCAATTTGGATTTTTTTTATTTATTTTTGGCAGCAACAACAGTTTATCAAACCAAACCAGCATAAAATATAAATAATAAAAGTAAAAGAAATAACGGAAGGAAAATCATTTGACAAATGAAATAAATCAAGTTGATTATATTAATAAATAATTTAGACAATTAACAAAATTAGTTGCAATATTGAGAGAGATTCAAAAAAGTTTAAAAAAAAAAAAAATTAAAAAAAATCGACAGCGACAGGGATCGAACCTGCGAGGGCGAAGCCCGTTAGCTAAACTCAGAACAAGAGGTTCGAGGCTAATGTATTACCACTCTACCACGCTATCCTACTAAATAAATTTTTTGTCGAAGAAGTGGGGTAGATATGTTGATTGATGCACGTTCTTCGGCATGAATTCACTGAAAATTTTATTTTTTGAAGTAGTATTTAACAACAACATAAAAAAAATAAATTTTATTTTAATCAAATATCAACATGTTTCTGGCTACGAATACTGGGCAAAGCCAGTTGTCTGTGCTGTTTTAATAACTCCTTTGTTTAATTTTTCATTAAATAGGAGTTTTTGAATGCATTTGCTACTTAAAGGTAAGATTGGAATTGTGTTTAATATTGATGTCTTATAATCGAAGTGAATGCACCACTGTCTATGATTGAAGGAGGCCTCGCATTGTCATTTTCTTCACTATTTAGACATTATCTTAATATATCAATCAAATTATAAATGAGGTATAAATACTTTTAATTAAGTCCGAGTTACCTTAATTTAAAATTTAGATTATAAATAAGAAATGTTTAGTGATAATAAACTGTAATTTAATTAAAATTTAAATAACTGTTTTTTATCCAAGGTTAGTTAGTTTTTTTTTAATATTTATTTAATTTTTTAAGATTAAATTACCTAATTTTGGAAGAACATTATTTAATAATTAATAATTAATATATTTATATAAATATTTCATAATTAGAAGAAAATATGATATTATCTATACTTTTGAATGTTCTTAGAATAAGAGTTAAATGATCAAATATCAATATTAAAGATATACAAGTATTGATTTTCATGAAAAATTTTACAATATTTAATTTATTTTATTTTGATTTGTATTGTTAGTTATTTAGTTTATAAAATAATATTATGATTCTACGTTTTAAAGACAATTAATATTTGGAACTATTCTCCTTAATTAGTTTCGATAAAATAAATATGTCAAGTAGAAACAACATTATATCCAAAGAAGTTAGTTTTGAATAACTTTATTTTTTATTGATAGAAATAGGTTTTGATTCCCTATTCCGGGATATAGTAGTACTACTTCTACTTCTACTTCTACTTAAACATTCTTAACTTTATATTTCTATTGTTGATAATAATTAAACAATTGTTGGGAGTGAGGCAACGGAAAATATATAAGGACTAACCGACTCCACAACTTTTTTTTGAACAATGAAATATTACATGTGAGAGAATCATATAACTCAAGTTTTGGATTTCATATTTTTCCGTCTTTATATTCATATTAAAAGTACATCCCTTGTCAGAACTTGGTGAATTATAATTATATATACATATCTATATATATATCTGTCAAATTTTCTAAAATTGGGAGAAATCTATAAAAAAAAACAGAAAGAAAAAAAAATAAAATTGTGGAGAACATATTATATCAATGGTTGCCGATTTAAAAAATAAAAGAGCTTTAGTCACAGGTGGACTGGCTGGTCTTGGTGCAGCAGTTGCTGAACAATTAGCTGCTGAAGGAGTTCATGTAGCTATCAATTATTCAAATAATAAACAAAGAGCTGAAGATTTAGCTACTAAATTAGCATCAAAATATGGGGTTAAAACAACAACAATTAAAGCAGATATATTTGATACTCAAAATTTATATAAATTAGTTGATATTACAGTTAAAGAATTTGGTGGGATTGATATTTTAATTTCAAATGCTGGTTGGACTGAAGTTGTACCATATCATAATCTAGAAGCTTTAGATGATAAATTATGGGATGGTACATTTAAAGCTAATATTAAAGCTCATTTTTTTTTATTTAAAGCAGCAAAAAAATATTTTGATAATAATGAAGAAGGTGGAGTATTTATTTCAACATCTTCAGTTGCAGGTAGATCTATTGCAGGTTCAAGTATTCCTTATGCTGTTAGTAAAGCAGGTTTAATTCATTTAACTAAATTTTTAGCTAGAACTCAAGGTCCAAAAATTAGAGTTCATACTGTTGCTCCTGGATTATTGGAAACTGATTGGATTAAAAGATTTCCAAAATCTGCTATTAATGCATTAGTTGAAAAATCTCCAATTAAAAAAACAACTGATGTTGAAGAATGTGCTGCTCAATTTATTTTATTAGCTAAATTAACTTCATCTACTGGTTCTGTTGTTGGCCATGATGCAGGGGTTTCTGTTTTATAAGTAAATTAATACGTATCAATTTAGATAAATATAAAATAATTTTATTGTTAGGTCATTATACAATAACTTTTGGTTGTATATTTTAACCATTTCTACCAATACATAAATTTGCTACCATATGAATTTTTTTTATAAAGTGTTTTTAATGAATTCCTCAATCTAAATCAATGGAGAGTTTTTTAGATTTGTTATATAGTAGTTTTATTTAAATATTATATACTTTTAATATAAAGTTTTACAAAAATGATGTATAATTTACGGTATTCTAAAAAAAAAATTTTTCAAATCAATACAAAATTGAATTTTTGTATTACAACATACCCTTTTAAATACTTTTTTCGAATGAGAAACTTGGGTAGTATCCAATGAACACCAAATTAGGCCGTTTTAAGGTGGTCCATTTTTTCTGACTTTTTGAAATTTTTAAAAAATGAACGAAACGGGGTCTGGCTCTATTCATTTTCCCGATTTTGCTAGCTCACAAAACAAGGCCCTGTTTCCATATTGAAACAAGGCTCAATTGTATTTGTGAGCTAAATCGGGTCTTTATTAACCACCATTAAATGA
>JAKTXL010000076.1:0-27048 GCA_030582535.1 Insectozyma bohioensis | reverse complement strand
TAACCTATATAAATTATATAATATTTGTTTTATTTAAAGATTACCATAATGAATGAATGAATGATTGATGAAAAGTGAATTGTTTGTGATATTGAAAAAAAAAGTTGCAAAAAAAAATATAAATAGAACGGCATGTAAATTTTTGTTGGGCCACATGTGTTTTGTTATCCATACCAAAAAATATTTTTTACAACTATTTTCTCTCATTTTTTTTTTTTTTGCAATTATTTATTAATAACACAAACAATCCACTTTTTATCAATCATTCAATCATTCATCAATTATGGTAATCTTTAAATAAAACAAATATTATATAACTTATATAGATTATATAGATTAATTCCAAGTCCGTGTAGATCTCTATATGATCTCTGGATGAGCAACAAAAGGGTTCTTAACTCGGCCTCCATTAAATGGAGGTTAATAAAGACCCGATTTAGCTCACAAATACAATTGAGCCTTGTTTCAATATGGAAACAGGGCCTTGTTTTGTGAGCTAGCAAAATCGGGAAAATGAATAGAGCCAGAACCCGTTTCGTTCATTTTTTAAAAATTTCAAAAAGTCAGAAAAAATGGACCACGTTAAAACGGCCCAATTTGGTGTTTATTGGATACTAATAGTGTTTCTAATTCCAAAAAAGTGTTTAAAAGGGCATGTTGTAATACAAAAATTTGGTTTTTTTTAAAATTGAAAAATTTAGTTTTAGTTTTCAGAATATGTACCACGCTAAAACACACTAGTTATGTATTTATTATATACTTCTAGAGGTTCTCTTTCCATATAAATGGTTTAAAGATCATATTGTCTTACAAAAATTCAATGTTTTTTTAAAATTAGAAAATGTTATTTTTTTTATATTCACAAAAATTTGTGTAAAAAGAATTATAATTTTTAATTACGTTTAATTAATAAATCAGCAAAACCAATTTAACTACTTGAGGTAAAGTTATAAATTATTTAAAAAAAAAAAACTAAAGGATTTTAATTATTTTGAAGATAGAGTTAAATTTGTTTAGTTTTTTAATAATCTTTGAAATAAGAATAATAAATGGAACTTTAAAGTGAATTAAAATAAACAATAATTAAAAAATGAAATAGTATTTAATATAAATATTAACTAGAATTAGTAAATCCAATAATGATGTTAATTATATTGTTGTTTGTGTGGGGGGGGGGGGGCAATTAAAAAATAAAAGTTGCAAAAAACGTATAGAAAAATTTGTGATATTTCACATTGAGTTACAGTAATTTTTAGAATTAGTTAAAAAGATTCTTAATAATTTCACTTCTTAAATTTTTTTTAGTAGATATATATAAAATCTATCTATTATTTGAATCAATTATAAAAGTCTATGAAGTTAAATAAATATTCTTTATTTGGATCTCAATCTGAGTTTCAATTTTCGTATATTTTCAAGAAGGCGCCCAAACTTTAATTTTCGTACCAGCTGTAGGGTTACGACAAACGAAAAAAAATAAAAATAAAATTAAGGCTAGAAAAATCTGTGTTTTACCATTTCTTGGAGATATTATAATTGATATGATTATTTATATATACATAATTTAGTAAAATATTAAATATTTAAATATATTATGACTGTAATTTTGAATAAACTGATTTATCGACTAACTTAAGCCATTTCGTGGTTTGTATTGATGTTTGGGTGCTATGATGTAACGTTTTTTTTTTGAGTTGATTTATTGATGTTTTGAATTTTCTTGAAGTTTCTTTTTAATTTTGTGTTATCTATTTCGGTAGGTTTCAGATTTTAATAGTTTTGCAATTTATGAGTAACCTAACCACAACATCACGAGTTATTCGTCAAAAACAAACAAAATTATTATTGCTATTAAGTCTGAATATGAATTAAATCATCAAAAAGGGGGTATTAAGTTTTATACTTTAAAAATCTCTCCTATTTATGAAATCAATCTAGTTGCGGCTATACCTTTGCGTTTATCGTTTCCCTTTGTTTTGAATTATTTTTAGTTTTGAATTTTGTGTTGCAAATCCTAATTTCATAATAATAAATATTTTCGTGTCTCATCTTCGAATCAATTATTTTTTTTTTTAAACTTTCAGGTCCAATTTAAATTTAATTTACTACCACGATCAACACTGTTACCAATTTCCCAATTTTATAACCCCAGGGTTTTTTTTTTTTTACTACCACTTCATTTCTTCTTCTTCACAGAGTTTGAAATATGACAGTTGCTTCCAGTAGCACATCTACTTCAACTGTTGTTTCAACATTAATTGCAAATTTAGTATTATGTTCAGTTTTTGTATCATGTTTTCTTGTATTAAGATTGAAATTTAAAAGAATTTATAGTCCAAAATCATCATTTGATTTAGTTCCCGAAGATAAAAAACCAGAACCTTTACCGAAAGATCCTTTTAGATGGATATTTATACTATTAACTAAACCTCAATCATTTATTTTACAACAAGCAGGTTTAGATGGTTTTTTCTTTTTAAGATATCTTAAAACTTTTGGATTTTTATTTTTATTTGGTGTTTTAACATATATAATTTTATTACCAGTAAATGCATCAAATGGTAATCATAATAGAGGATTTGATCAATTATCTATAGCTAATGTTAAACATCAACATAGATATTATGCTCATGTATTTATGGGATGGGTATGGTATGGTACCGTTGTCTTTGTTATTTATCGTGAATTATTCTTTTATAATTCCATGAAAAATGTTGTTTTAGCATCACCTAAATATGCTAAGAAATTATCATCAAGAACAGTATTATTTCAAGGAGTACCTGATTCTTTATTAGATGAAAAACAAATTTTTAAAATTTTTAATGGTGTTAAAAGAGTTTATGTTCCAAGAATTTGTAGAAAATTAGTTCGTAAAGTTGAAGAAAGAGCTGCTTTAGCAAATCAATTAGAAGTTGCTGAAAATGTATTAATGACAAAAGCAGTTAAAGCTAAATTAAAAGCTGATAAAAAAGGTGAATTATTAGAACCAGTTGATGAAATTAGTGCTTATGTACCAGAAAAGAAACGTCCACAAACTGGTAGTTTTTATTCTAAAAAAGTTGATACTATAAGAGATTGTCATGAAAAACTTCCAATACTTGATAAAGAAGTTAAAAAATTACAACATAGATATAGACGTGAATTACCAACAAATTCATTATTTGTTGAATTTGAAAATCAATATTATGCTCAATTAGCTTGTCAATCAACAATTCATCATAATCCAATGAGAATGTCACCTAGTTATATTGGTATTGAACCAGCTGATATTTATTGGCCAAATTTAAGAATTTTTTGGTGGGAAAGAATAACTAGAAGAGCATTAGCATTAGCAGCAATTGTAACATTAATTATTTTTTGGGCGATTCCAGTTGCATTTGTGGGTGTAATTTCAAATATTACTTATTTAACAAATAAAATACATTGGTTAAGATGGATTTTAAGATTACCTAAACAATTATATGGTGTTGTTACTGGTATTTTACCAACTGCTTTATTGGCAATTTTAATGATGCTTTTACCAATGTTTATTCGTGCTATGGCTAAGATTTCTGGTCTGCCATGTTATCAATCAATTGAATTATATACACAAAATGCTTATTTTGGATTTTTAATTGTTAATGGTTTCTTGGTTACCGCATTAGCTTCATCAGCTACTGCTACAGTTACAAAAATTGTCGAAGATCCAACTTCTGTAATGAGTACTTTAGCTAATAATTTACCAAGATCTTCAAATTTTTATATTTCATATTTAACTTTACAAGGATTATCCGTTGCTGGTGGTGCTTTATTCCAAGTTGTTGGTTTATTTCTTTATTATATTCTTGGTTATTTTTTGGATAATACTGTACGCAAGAAATGGAAAAGATTTACTGGATTAGGTTCTGTTTCTTGGGGTACAATTTTCCCTATTTTCACACAATTAGCATGTATTACATTAATTTATTCAGTTATTTCACCATTAATTATTATATTTGCCTGTGTTGCATTCTTTTTAATTTATATTGCTTATTGTCATAATTTAACTTATTGTTTTATTGAAGGTCCTGATACAAGAGGTCAACATTATCCAAGAGCTTTATTCCAAACTTTCACAGGTATTTATCTTGGTCAAGTATGTTTATTAGGTATATTTGCTGTTGGTAAAGGTTGGGGTCCGGTAGTTTTACAAGCTATTGGTATTGGTGCTACAGTTTTCGCTCATATTCATTTAAGTCAAGCTTTTGATCATTTATTAACTGTTGTTCCACTTGATGCTATGAGAGCTTTAGATGGTGTATCAGAAACTCCTTCATATAATGGACCATCTGAATATCAAGAAAAAGTTTTAGATAAAATGAAACATCCTAAAAAAGAAGAAATCAAAGAAAAACATGAAGAAGAAGAAATTAAAAAGGAAATAATTGAAGATCTAGAAGATCAAGAAGCTACCATTGGCAGTAACAATATCACTAATGATATAGATGCATCACCTATAGTTCCGTTAATTGCTGATCGTGATTTTAAAACAACAGAATCATCAAATCCAATAGTTCGTTTCCTTAGACCAGATGTTTTCTTAAATTATCGTCATGTTAAACGATTATTACCTGCAACATATAATATTGCACCAGAAGATGAAGATGATAAACATGCTTATGATGCCCCATCAATTTCAGCTAAATGTCCGGGTGTTTGGTTTCCAAAAGATCCTATGGGATTATCCGAAATTCAATTGGAAGAATTACTGGATTTAACAAAATTCATGGATATATCGACGGAAAATGCTGGATTTAATGAAAAAGGTAAGATTATATTCCTCGGTAAACCACCAAATTAGGGAATAGAATAGAAACATTAAAAAGTTTAAATAGTAAACTTTATATTTTAAATTTAATTTCTATAAAGTAGAGATTGTATATATAGACAGTATAATTAATGGATAATTTTTAATTTCTAATTCTATTGTTTGTTTTCTGCAATATTAATAAATGCCCAACAACATAATTGGCTTTGCAATTCATTTATCAATTTTTTGCACCACTTTTTTATCTGTATCATATGTTAACAAAAAAAAAAAATAGAACAATAGAAACAGAAAAAAAAACATAAAATTTGGTGTTGCTTTTAACCCCACCAAACTAAAAATTTTTTTTTAAACTTTACAATCAAAATTCAAATTAATTACCAAAAAAAATTTTCTTTTAATAACGAATGATATTTAAATCATTAATGAAGTCATCTCCAGCATTAGCTAGATTAGCATTGACTAATCAACATTTAACATTATCCAAATGTTCATCATCTACATCATCGAAAAATTTACCACCAATAATTGAATCAATTTCTCAAGGTACTAAATATACATCAGATTTTGCAAACTTTGCAACAAAATCTTCTTCAATAATATCGTATTTTCATGATATTGATTTGGATTTAAATCCTCAAACTAGAGAAGCTAATATTGTTATTGAAATTCCAAGATGGACAAATGCAAAATTTGAAATTAATACTAAATTACCAGGAAATCCAATTGTTCAAGATATTAAAAATAATGAAGTTCGATTTGTTAAAAATTTATTTCCTCATCATGGTTATATTCATAATTATGGTGCATTACCTCAAACTTGGGAAGATCCAACTACTGAACATCATGGATTATTTGGAGATAATGATCCTGTTGATGTTTGTGAAATTGGTTCTAATGTTTTATCAACAGGTGATGTTAAAAGAGTTAAAATTTTAGGTGCACTTGCCTTAATTGATGATGGTGAATTGGATTGGAAAGTTATTGTAATTGATATAAATGATCCATTAGCTCAAGAAGTTTATGATATTCATCATTTATTTACTAAATGCCCTGGGTTATTGGAAACTACAAGACAATGGTTTAGAGATTATAAATTAGCAGATGGTAAACCAATCAATCAATTTGCATTTAATGGAGCTTATAAAAATGCTGAACAAACTGTTGCAATAATTCAACAATGTCATGAAAGTTGGAAAAAATTAATTAATGGTGAAATTAAAGGTGATAAATTACCAATTATTACAAATACTACCCAAAAAGAGTCACCAGGTTATGTTGAAAAAATTGATGTCAATTTAAATAATTCAAGTAAACCAGATGCATCTATTCCTGTTGATATACAAAAAAATTATTTTATTACTATAGACTAATTCATTAATATATAATATACTAACTTAAAATATCTTTTAAATCTCTAATTTCATCCATAAGATTTTTAACAAATACATCAAATGTTTCGCCACCTCTTTCCATAATTTGTTGTTCTTCAATAGAACTTGGTACAACTCTAGAAGTTAAAAACTTTGGATGTTTTAATAAATTTTCTATACTGTCAATAAAATCTTCTCTTTTTGATTCTGAATCCAAACACGGTAATACTGGGGTAGAATCAATACTCTTTAAATATTCATCTACATCCATTATTTTTAATAAATCATAAATAATTAATATTTGACTTGTTTCAGCAATAACAGAACTTGATATTCTAATACTAGAAGAATCTCTTTGCCAACTTTCAATACAATATTCAATTTGATTACCAAACAATCTTAAAACAACACAAATTTCTGGTAATACATTAGTTCCTAATTTAAATAAACTGGTAATAATTAATGGTAATACACCATTTGTCCATAATCTATGATATTGTGCTTTAACTCTACCTTGTCTTATAGTTTGTGAAATTGGACTTTCTAATAATACAACAAATAATCCTGATGATACAATTTTTTCTGCAATTACTTCAATAGACATTAATTCTAATAAATATTGTAAACTTAATTGTGCAAATACAAATTCATCATTAACTTCAATATAATGGGAAAATGAATATAAATTCAATAATGCTTTAATAGTACCATTTTCATCAACTAATTTTGCCATTTCGTCATGTAACATTGGTCCACTCACAGTAATAAATATTTTAAGAATTGATAAAATAATCATTAAATCATCAATTCTGTTATTTATTTTATTAGATTTATAGTTTTTATCAGTTCGTGATAAATAAACTTCATTTTGTAATTCAATTAATAATGTTTTTGTACCTTGAGTGACAATTAAATTAAATAAATCTCTAAATAAACTGAAATATTCAACTAAAATATTAGAATCGATTAATTTTAATGAACAATAAATGATTTTCAACAAAGGTCTATAATAACCCTTTGATTCAGCTAAATTAGTTATAAAATTCATACTAGTTGATGATAATAAAGTACTAGCATTTTTTATAATATCAAATAGATTACCTTTTTTATTTCTTGAAAAATAATTATAAATCAAATAAAATGCCAATTCAAGTCTTTCATGATAAACAGATTCAAAAACAATACCTTCTTGAATATTTAATTTCAATAAATGATCAACTAAATCCAAAGCTTTTGGTAATGGGCCATCATATTTTCTACAAAAACTTGTAATTAATGCACCAAATGATTTTGCACTTGATAATTGGGCATTAATATATTGTAAATTGATACTTGAAGCAATAACTTGTTCTCTTATTTGTAACCAATCTGCTTCATTTTTAAATAATGTATCCATCAATGCTAAATTATATACTGATGTAATACCATATCTATTTCTTTTAGATAAAGAACTGGTAAATTGTGATAATTTAAATGGGAATGATGATTCAAATGCATTTTGTAAATTGGTATGTAAATGAGGTTGATTATTGGATATAATAAATTTAGTTTTAACAATATCTAGGAAATCATCCGAATTAACAAAATTTATTATTTCTGATTTACATTTTTGATTTCTGGTTGTAAATAAATATAATGCAAGAATTTCAGCAATTTTGGCAATCAATTTTAATTCATAACATCTATTAATGAAACTTTCAGAAGAATCGGGTGGATCCATTTGTAATTTGATTCTTGAAATTAATATTTTAACAAATTCTTCATCATGCTCAGATTCTTTTACAGTTGTCCATAAATTACTTGCTAATGCTATAGCATCCACCAAATGTATACTAACAGAATTTGGATAATATTTCATATCCCTAACATTTTTTTTAAGAATTTGTAACAATGATATTTTCTTATAATCAGTTTCTTTTTTAGTGATATCACCAAATACATCCCTACCTGTAATAAATAATACTGCCAAACCTTCTTGTTTCCCACTCATTACTGCACATATGAAATCATGTAATGAAATTTTCATTTTATAATCATCAAAAGAATTATCTAAATCAGCAGCCAACGAATGTAACAATACTTGAGCATTATCACGACCTAAATGTGATAATAATGAGGGAGTATTTTCCCATGTACCATTTGTCAAACAAGTTAAGACATCTAAAATATCTTTTCTGTATGATTCATATTTTGAATATGATGTAACTAAACTTGAAACTTTGGTGAATAACATCTTTTCAAATGACAGTGGTTCATATTTCAATGCCGACCTTATGGTAACAATTAATTGTGTAAATGAAAATGCACAATGTATCCAATTTTCATGCCAAAATCCAGAAATATCTGTTAATTCATATAAATCCAAATCTTGTGAAAGTGAATCTATCATATTTATAATTGGAGTTGATGCTCTTGTACAATCTTTATCAATAACTAAAAATGCTTCCAAAATGTTTTTTGATCCATCAGCAAAAACTTTCGTAACTTTACTATCTAAAGGAACTCCTTCATCAATACCATATACAGTGGCTAATATAGTAGAAAAAATATCTAATATTAAGACACCAACTTCCAATTTCTCATATGGATGATTAAATCTACAATAGCTAAAACTTTCAAATAAGCTAATTAAATGTACAACAAATTTTAGTATGATAACACTTTTTGATTTTTGAGGGTAATCTTCATCCAAAGAAATACAATTGTGAACTAAAGATTCAGCAAATTTAATTAAAGCAATTGTAAAACTATAATCACCACTAACCATTTCAATAGTTCCAAAAATTATTGATGCAAATCCTTCTTTACCATCATGAGAAAACAAAGCTGACTTTGATAAATATGGCCAAATTCTATAGGAAAGGAATGGCATAAAATTAGTTAATAATTTAAGAACTGAAACCAATATATTAATATTTCTTGAATGTAATCCTTGCTCTAATAATCTTAATATGACTTCCAAGATATCAGAATCATCAGTATATGATGACATTGCTTCTGTAACTAATTTAGCTTCATCAACACCATTATCTAGAACAACTTTATTTAATAAATCTAAAATATTAACTACTAAGTCAACATTTGCAGGATCACAATTTTTAGAAACATTTTGTAAAATTCTTCCCAAAAATGCCCATCCACTATAATTGTATAGGAATGCAACTAAAATTTCATCGTCTTGTGAAGCAGGCAATATTTTAGCTCTTGTACCAACTCCCAATACTATTGACAATTTTTTATTTGCTTCAAATGGTGGATAGATATCAATTCCTTCTGTTAATTTAACCAATTCGGTATTTTGATCATCTATTTGATACATCTTATTGAATGTATCTTTTTTAAATACTTGTATATATGATTTCAATTCATTAAATTCATGTAATGCAAAATTACCATTGATTGAAGCTAATTTGATATATGGTGATAATAATAAAGGAAATTTAGTTCTAGCTATAATTATTGCATTTATTGTAGCTTCATTTTCGAAAAAATTTTCTATTATACTGTTCGGACAATTTCCTATGATAGAATCAATTGCATCAGTTACTTCAGGAATTAATGATACTAAAGGAATTGATGCCACTATAACTGATGACAAAATTGCTGAATAAAGTTTGTCAAATTTTAATAATTCATTTACTGACTTTAAATTTATAAAAACATTCAACTCTACACATTTATGATCAAGTGAATTAATAGTCTCTTTTAAATCTGATAAACTGAATTCATCTAAAAATAATTTTGATTTTGGTAGTGTTGGAAATTCTTGTAAAAAATATAATTTTCTTAACAATATGATGGACCAACAATATAATACAATAGAATTAGTAATAGCAGGATTGATTATAGTATCATTTATGTATTTGAAAATTGTAAGATCACCCATATAGGTATCATCGTTTTCAACAGTATCAAAACTATTATTCAAATCCAAAAATTCAACAGTTATAACAGTAAATAAACCTTGTAATAATGAAAATGGTTCAGGTCCAATTCGCAAAGTGGAACCAAAATTTGTATCTCTCATTATTTTAAACCATGAATTAACCACTGTTTTATTTACAATTGGGTTGTGTAATGATAATTCAATCAATACTCTTGATGATTCAATAAGAAATAATATAGTTTCATTATAAATAGTTTCATCAATCTTTTCAGATAATCCAGTCACATAATTTTTTTTGATTAAATTTTGAATAGTATTTTGGATTGATTCAACTAATTTTACCAAATAATCTTTTGATAAAAATATTTCTTTACCCAAATTTTGAATAGTTGAAGATGAATATTCATTTGTTTTTTTATTTAATAATTCGGATACAATTTTCAAAATAGTTCTTCTTTCTCTTAATATATTACTTATATACAATTGTAATCTTTCATTATCTAATGATTTATCTCTATCATCATGTAATTTACTTTTAATAACAAATTCGTGAGTTGATTTAGGTGGGATCTTTTTACATGTTTGACAAATGACTCTAATTATTTCTTTTAGATTTAAATCTGTTGATTTTTCAATAATTTTCCCATCCGCAATATTTGAAGAAGTTATGTTTGTATATAAGATACTTCTAACTGATATTTCTTTTACATCATTATTTACAGGATCACTTTTGCTATTAAATGGTGATGGATTTAGCAATACATTATTGTTTAATAATAAAAATTCATCCAATGCATCTAAAATATATGGATCTTGACAATTATCTAATAAAGTCAAAGCATTATCGAATGTCCAATATTGTGTAGGCTGTATTGGCTTTAACGGTAATTTGGTATCAGAGCCCAATTGTACTATTGAGGCGGGCATCGTGAATTGTTAATTAACTTTATAGATGTTGATGCTTCAAGTTGTAAAACTTTTTTTGCTGTGTTGATAATTTTTCTTTTTTTTTTCTTTGATGTTGTTTTTGTTTACAATTTTTGATTTGTTTTTTGTTGCCCATAAAATTTTTCAATTCCATACACCAAAGGCAACTAATTTAAAAAATGGTAGATTCCTTTATAGTTAGTGCTCCAGGTAAAGTTATAATCTTTGGAGAACATGCTGCTGTTTATGGTAAGCCAGCAATTGCGGCAGCATTAAGTTTAAGATGTTATTTATTAGTCGAACCATCGTCAGATCCAAATATAATACGATTACAATTTCCAGATATTCAACTAGATCATTCTTGGAATGTAAATGATATACCTTGGGAAAAAATAAAACCATATATTAAATTAGTTGATGGAAAACCACAACCACCTCCTGAATTGATACCAGAAATTGTTGATAAATTATCATTTTTATTAAATGATTTTGATAATAAAATGCATTATTACGCATGTTTTTGTTTCTTATATTTGTATTGCAGTTTATGTGATGAAAAAATTACTGGTATGAATTTTATTGTTAGATCTACTTTACCAATTGGAGCTGGATTAGGTTCATCAGCATGTACTTCAGTTTGTTTATCAACCGCGTTATCATTATTAGGTAATTGGATAAACAAACCACATTTACACGAGAAAGATAAAGTTTTAAAATCAGATATATCAGATTTAGATTTTATAGATCAATGGTCATTAATGGGAGAAAAATGTTTTCATGGTAATCCGTCTGGTATAGATAATGCTGTTGCAACACATGGTGGGGCAGTTATGTATCAAAGAAATTCAATACCGTCAAACCCTTCAATTAGAACCAATATGAGAAATTTCCCAGCAATTAAATTATTATTAACAAATACAAAAGTTCCAAAAAGTACTGCTGATTTAGTTGGTGGTGTTGGTATATTAAATAAGGAATTTAATAATATTACTAATCCAATATTTGATGCAATTGAAAATTTAGCAAAAGAAGCTTATTCAGTTATGATAACTCCAAACTTTGGTAAAGAAGAAACTGAAATTTTACGTAAATTAATTAATATTAACCATGGACTCTTGGTAGCGTTGGGAGTATCACATCCAAGTTTGGAAATAGTTAAAATTATTGGTGATCAACATAAGATTGGTGCTACTAAATTAACTGGAGCTGGAGGAGGTGGTTGTGCCATTACGTTGGTTAATGATAATGTAGAAGAAGAAGTTATTCATGAAGCAATTAAAGAATTTGAGCAAGAAGGTTATGAAAGTTTTGAAACTTCATTAGGTGGTAAAGGAGTTGGTGTTTTATTTGAAGATGAACAAGATATATTCAGTAAATTCATTCAATTTAAAGATAGATCTGAAATTGAAACTGCTTTAGGTTTAGAAAATGTAAAAGAATGGAAATTTTGGTAATAAGAATATATATATATACAAAATTAAATAATTAAATACCTCTGTTAAATTCCAATTCAGTGATTTCTTGTCCTTCTTTATTTTTCAAATTATGAAATCTGTCTTCTAATTTATCAACTGTTAAAGTTCTTCTTTGTGGGAAAACACCCAAAGCGAAAGGTAATACAATTAATGATGTAACAAAAATTAAACCAATATTTGCAAAAGTTTCAACTGTCTTTGATTTACCTTTTAATAATTTAGTCTTTTGTAATCTGACCAATAACAATGGTGGGATAACCATAACTGGAGTAGCATTGATAACTCTACTTGCAGCAGTTTCACCAACGGCATACCAAGCAGCAGTTTTAGAATTTCCAACTTCGTTACCTTCTTTATCAAAAACAGAAATCCCTTTTTTCAATTCTTCACTTCTCATTAAAAAGACATTGACAACACCAGCTGATACAACAGCAGCAAATGGAACTAATCTACCTAAAATCATTCTTGTATTTGGTTTTAAACTTTTCAATCTTGGGACTAATGAATTTAAACCCAATGCAACTGAACAGGAAGCACCTACAGCCAAAGTATAATTTGTAATGATTTGTTTAGTTGTTAATGGATGTGATTTATTTGCATTTGCAGTATTTATTGCTACATTTAAAGATTGATTTGCAATTTGCCAAAATAATGTTCCAAAAGTACCTAAATTAGGTGTTAACATACCAGCAGTAACAACCAAATTTGATAATACACAAGAAGACATTCTAAATGGTAAAAATACTGTTTCACCAGTATCTGGATGTAAAGTAGAATCTAAAATTTTTTTAGATTTCCATAATTCTGGTGTCATTGATGGTAATACCCCATTTCTATAATCCCAAATCAATCTTTTTGCATGTTCGATATCTTTTGGAGTATTTAATAACATAGTTGGGTCAGAAATTTCAGCACAATGTTTAACTCTACCCCAATATGAAGATAAATCAAATTTTGAAGCTGGTAAAGGTACTGGACCTGGAATTGAAGAAGCCATGAAGTGTTATGTATCTGATAATGGAGAAGAACTGTTGACTCACAGATGTTTCAAATTTTTTTTTTTTTTTTTTTCCGCCAGGAGATATGGAACTAGCTATACAGCAAGGATGAAAAAGATAAGTTATACAATTGGAATAGGAGTGGATATTATAAAGTCAACTAGATTTGAACATTTATTAACAAGTAAGAGTACAACATTTACTAACAGATTGTCAAAACGTCTACTACATCCTGAACATGAATTGCCTAAATTTGAATCAATGAATCAAACAAAACAAATTCAATATTTAACTGGTGCTTGGGCATCGAAAGAAGCAGTATTTAAGACATTAGATATTGAAGATCAAAGACAATTTAATTTCAATCAATGGTATAGATATCACAATGATTATGGTAAACCATTTATTTGGAATGATGAATATGATCAATTAGATGATGAATTTCATTTAAGTATATCTCATGATGACTCAATTATAATAGCTACAGTTTTACGACAAAAAGTTTACAAAATATAGTGATATATATTTACCACCATTACCACATATTGATTTTACAAGCAAATACATTAGTACCAGAGAAAAAATTATCTAATCAAAAAATGCATCCAACAGCAAGAGTTAAATCAGTTGGCGAATATGTTAGAAAAGAATTTTATGGAAGATCAAGATTACCAATACAATGGTTAATTAAAATAGTGAAGAATTAGTTGATGGATTATTTGACGATGTTAAATTAGATAATGTTGTTTATCAAGAAATTGCGTAGTTAACTGAAAAACAAATTATGGATCAATATAATAACGCAAGGCCAAATAGTATGCCATTAATTGAACATTGTAAGACTTTTAAAAGGTGTTTTCAGTGTATATACAACTTCATCTAGACCATTACCTGTAAAAAGATATTATATTATAAATATTTAAAGTAAATTTGGAATTAAATTTCAAGAAGTTAAAGGAAGATTTGTATCTGAAACTGTTGCTAGTGTAGAAATTGAAGAACATATGCATATATTATCTACAATAAGTTCATATTTAATTGGAAATTCATTCCTTAGTACAAATAGAAAGAAAAATGGTTCACAAGTTAAAAAATTATTAGGTAATGCATGGAATTATAAAAATTAGCTGGTCAAATTTTAAATTAAATGAAATAAATATTAATTAATAACTTAATCTATACTATATAATATATTTAATTGGTATATTCTCTTTCAACTTTTGATATTCTAACATGATAATATTTATAAAAATTTTCGGAACCTCTTTTTTGAGCTAATAAATGTTTTGAATTTAATTTCCAGTTTAATATATCTTCTTGAGATTTCCAATAACTTATAGTAATACCAAATTTAGCACCATTTCGCAATGAATCGACACCTACATAACCAGGTTGTAATTTAGCTAATTCAACCATTTCATTAGCTATTGAACTATATTCATCTTCATCGATATCTTGATTTAATATAGATACAAAAGATACCATATAATAAGGTAATTCAAAAGTTTTTGACATTTAGTTGTGAAATAAAGAAAGAAAAAGAGTGGTTGGTTGTGATCTTAAAATATTTTTCATGAGTCACATCTATATTATGTTAAAAAATTTAGCTTTTGTATACTATTTTTTAAACATATTATTTTTTCTTAAATCGATTGTTATTATCCTTAATATGATCTTATTTAATTAGATTTTTCCTGTTTCTTATATATTTCTTTCGTATATATACTTTTAATATAAATTTTTGCAAAATTCAGATATAATTTACAGTATTCCAAAAAAAAAAAAAATTCAAATCAAATCAAAATTGAATTTTTGTATTACAACATACCTTTTTAAATACATATTTGGAAAGAGAAACTCCAAGAGTATCTAATGAACACAGAATTAGGCCGTTTTGAGGTGGTCCATTTTTTCTGACTTTTTGAAATTTTTAAAAAATGAACGAAACGGGGTCAGGCTCTTTTGGTTTTTCCCGATTTTACTAGCCACCATTAAATGGGGGCCGAGTTAATAAACCCTTTTGTTGATCATAGAGATCGTATAGAGACCTACACGGACTTGGAATTAAAGTATATACTCTATATACCTATATAAAATCCAAACTTTTGATTTATTTATGGTATAAAAATGCAAATTTTCATAATTACAATTACTTAATATATATTGGGATTTGACAAAATTAACGTAATGAGGAATAACATAAGTATTAATGATGATACGTTGATTTAATGATAAGTTGTTCTTGTTGTTGTTGTTAAAAAATGAAAAGACTGTGGTTGCAAAAAAAAAATATATATATAAACAGAAAATAGTTGTAAAAAATATTTTTTCGGTATGGATAACAAAAATTTGTGGGCCTAACAAAAATTTGTGGCCTAACAAAAATTTATATACCATTCTATTTTTTTATTTTTTGCGACTATTTTTTTTTTACATAACACAATTCACTTTTTATCAATTTCTTCATCAATTAGTTTCAAAATCATTATATCATATTAAGACTTGTACTATATAGGTTATATATATTATATAATTTAATTCCAAGTCCGTGTAGATCTCTATACGATCTCTGGATGAGCAACAAAAGGGTTATTAACTCGGCCATCATTTAATGGTGGTTAATAAAGACCCGATTTAGCTCACAAATACAATTGAGCCTTGTTTCAATATGGAAACAGGGCCTTGTTTTGTGAGCTAGCAAAATCGGGAAAATGAATAGAGCCAGAACCCGTTTCGTTCAATTTTTAAAAATTTCAAAAAGTCAGAAAAAATGGACCACGTTAAAACGGCCTAATTTGGTGTTTATTGGATACTACTGGAGTTTCTCTTTCCAAAAAAGTGTTTAAAAGAGCATGTTGTAATACAAAAATTTGGTTTTTTTTTAAATTGAAAAATTTAGTTTTAGATTTTAGAATATGTACCATTTTAAAACACACTAGTTATGTATTTATTATATACTTCTAAAGATTCTCTTTCCATATAAGTAATTTAAAGGGAATATTGTAATACAAAAATTCAATTTTATTTTTGGATTTAATATTCAGTATTGCGTTGTTGGTCTTTTGTTGCGGCATGGGCCCGCAGAAAGGCGAAATTAATATTTTAGAAATATTTTTCGACACTGACATTTGGCGCAACTGCTCGCACATATATTTTTGAAAATTAACTTTTCAGAACAGTATCTGCTTCGAACCTGGAAAAGGATATATTTGATTTATTGAAAAATCAAGTAATTAATAACTTAACCACTAATAGGAAGTCAGCTAAGTATAGTAATATCATCTATAATAAAGAAATTATCTATTTATAGTAATAATTAAATGGTATAAGAAGTTATCGCATTCCTGGGCGAAATTAGAACGACGCAGGGCGAAATCTACCACGATATTTGTTTAATACTTTGTTGCAAAAGTTAAAAAAAAAAAAAAGTTAAAATATATGATATATGATATATATATCAATTGTAATCAATGAAATTTATTCTATTTTTTATTCTCTAAAAATGAAAAGATTATCTAACTATCTATATATATAAGTTAATTAATCTAATTATTTAAGGAGAGGGTGAATTTGATAAATCATATATTAAATTATCAATGTTTCGGTTTTATGATTTAATTTCTAGATTTATAGCTTGATTTATATATCTGATTAATGCTATTGGAATTTCTAATATATAGTAGAATTAAATTATATTGTAATCATAAACATATTAATTAATTATTATCTTGTAACTTTAGTACTGGCGATATTCGTAAAACAAGGTTGCGTAAGCACAAAAAAAAGTGTTTGCTAACCTCTACGGTTGATGTTTCCTATAAATTCAAACTTCAATCAATCAATAAATGATATTATGTTTTAAAAAAATAGATGGTAGTCTTATAATTTCGATTAAATTTATTAAAAACTACTTTTAAATAAGTGGTTAATATTATTTATGTCATTTTTTGCAATTTTTTTATAAAATTATGATTTAGGGGGTGTGCACCGTGCCGACTCTCGGAGTCTTTCCAGGACCGTCCCTCGATGGTCTTTTCTATAAAATTTAGATTTACTTTACCAATAAAGAAAATGAGATCTTGAAAAATCGATAGAACCCTTACAATTACAATTATATTTATTATAATCTATATTTTGATAAGTGTTTAATATTATTTATCTTATTTTTACGAATTTGTTTAATTAATCAAACACACGATAGCACATTGGGGCCAAGTGAAGCGATTTTCACTAATTTTGGCTCGATGGTGACTTACATAAAATTACAATTTAATCTGCCAATAATAAAGTAACTCTTTTGAAAAGTTTATAAAAACTTTAGAATTTTTATGAAATTTATTTAAAACTACTCTCCTCTAGTGATTAATATTAATTATGTCAATTTTTGCAATTGCTTAATAAAATTATTATGAAATAGTACGAGCGCGGTATATAGAGGAGTTTCCTCACCTGCACCTGGATGGTACTTAGCTGGTGTTTTCAATAAAATTAAAGTTAACTAGACTAATAAAGAAGATAACTTCTTCTAAAATCAATAGAACCTTTGAAATTTCAGTCATGTTTATTAAAATCTTCTTTCAAACTAGTGGTTAATATTATTTAGGTCATTTTTACTTTTTTTATTAATTGTATACATCTGGTAGCAATTTTTTTTTTGAACGGTTCCTCGACGATCAATTGTCAACAATTGCATTTAAATCCACCAATACTAAAGTTATTGAAATATAAATTTCATGAATCGTTTGGAATTTTTCTGAAATTTATCAAGTACTACTTTTTAAACAAGTGTTTCATATTGTTTTTTTTATTTATTTGCAATTTTTACATAAAATTTTTGGTGTACACAAACGAAAACTTTTATGATATGGTTGTTGAACATATAACACGACTAACAAAATTTCGCTGGAGCTTGCCCTGATGATCCTTGATATAAAATTTAAATTTACTTGACCAATAACGAAGATAAGATTTTGAAGAATTTATAGATCGCTTACAATTATAATTATTATGACTAAAATCTATATTTTGAAAGTGTTGAACATTATTTATGTCATTTTTACGTGTTTTGTTTTTAACAAAATTTTTTTTTCAAAAATAAAGCATTCGGTAGCACTTAAGCTAAGTTGGCCCCCTCTTAAAAATAATTCATTTAAGATTCTAATATTATCATCCAGTCTATTGACAGCATGATCGGATCATTATAAATTTTATAATCATTACCACCTTTATAAGTTTTATCCCAACCAGTTGGACTAAATTGCTATTTTTTATTGTTAACTTGAAACAATGAAAATAAAAAGAGTAAGATTAATCTAGTTATATAATATATATTTATAAATACATCAAACGAAACAAATATCTATTCCCATTCAACAGTAGCAGGAGGTTTTGAAGTAATATCATAAGTAACTCTAGCAACACCATCAACTTCATTTACAATTCTAGAAGCAACTTTTTTCAAAAAGGCGGCTTCAAAAACAAACCAATCAGCAGTCATGAAATCAACAGTTTCAATAGCTCTTAAAGCAATAACTTGTTCATAAGTTCTTTGATCACCCATAACACCAACAGATTTAACAGGTAATAAGGCAGCAAATGCTTGAGAAATTTGTCTATATAAACCAGCTTTTTTAATTTCTTCAATAAATATAGCATCAGCTTCTCTAGCAATTTTAACTTGTTCTTTAGTAACTTCACCTAAAACTCTAATTGCTAAACCTGGACCTGGGAAAGGATGTCTCCAAACTAAATCTTCTGGAACTCCTAATAATTGACCTAAATGACGAACTTCATCTTTAAATAATTCTCTTAATGGTTCAATTAATTTTAATTTCATATTATCTAATAAACCACCAACATTATGATGAGTTTTAATAGTTTGTGATGGACCTTTAAAAGAAATTGATTCAATAACATCTGGATATAAAGTACCTTGTAATAAATATTCAATTTCTGAACCATCATGAGGTTTAATTTTAGCAGCTTCTTCTTCAAAAACGTTAATAAAAGTATTACCAATAATTTTTCTTTTCTTTTCTGGATCAGTGACACCTTTTAATCTACCCAAGAATAAATCACCAGCATCTATAACAGTTAAATTAATACCTAAACCTTCATCTAAAGTTTTTTTAACTTGTTCAGTTTCATTTAATCTCATAACACCATTATCAACATAAAGAGCATGGAATCTATCACCAATGGCTTCTTTCATAATTTTAGCACCAACAGTTGAATCAACACCACCTGAAACAGCACCAATAACTTCAGCAGTTGGACCAACTAATTTTCTAATTCTAGCAATTTCAGTATCAATGAAATTTTCCATAGACCAATTAGTATTAGCTTTACATATTTCAACAGCAAAATTTCTTAATAATTTTTTACCTTCTTTAGTATGAGTAACTTCTGGATGAAATTGAATACCATAAATTTTTTCATCTTCATTTGAAATACCACAATATGGTGAATTATCAGAAGTAGCAACAACTTTAAAACCAGTTGGTAAAGCATGTAATTTATCACCATGTGACATCCAAACTTGTGAATGATCAACATCTTTAAATAATGCACATGAAGAATCTTCAACATTTAAAGTAGCTGGACCATATTCTCTTTTATCACCTCTTGCAACACCTTTACCATTAATCCAAGCTAATTCTTGCATACCGTAACAAATACCTAAAATTGGAACACCTAATTTGAAAATATCATGATCAACATGAGGAGCATCTTCAGCATAAACTGAATATGGACCACCTGATAAAATAATACCTTTTGGTTTCCAAGTTAATTCAGAAATTTTTTGAGTACATGGTAACATTTCAGCATAAACTTGAAATTCTCTTAATCTTCTAGTGATTAAATGAGAATATTGTGAACCAAAATCCAAGACTAAAATAGTATCAAAAACTTTTGAAACTTCAATTGGAACATCTTCTGTATTTGATGACATTTTGAGTTATATTTAATTTATGACTTATATGTGGGGTGTTTTGATATAAAACCACCGAAAGAAAGAAATAAAAAAAAAGAAGTGAGTCAATGAAAATTTTGTTTTTGGATTAAATAGTGGAAGATGAGATGATGTTAAGTTCCATTGGAGAGAGAGAAGAAAAAAAAAAAATAAAAATAAAAATAAAAATAAAAAATAAAATTAATTTTTGACTTCTTTCTTCGTGGTAGCAAAAATATAATTACAATAAGTATCTATTAATCATGTATTAGCAAATTCAATTTAATGATACTGAATATTTTTATCATTCTTTATTGTCTAATGTTTTCTTGAGCTTTTGTTTCTGTTGGTGTTTATTTTTTTTTAGTCCAATTTATTTTAGATAACTCTCATATCTCTCGGATAGTCCTATGGAATCATTTCAAATTTTGATATGTGTGTACCAACAATATATAAAATCATATCTAAAACACAAAACTTGTAAATTATTTCATTCATCACTTAATAATATTTATTCAAATTGCTACAGAAAACAATTTATTGTGTATTATTCCTAATTCGTATCTCATTCATAATTTCCAATATTCCATTTTTTTAAAATAAATGAGATCATTACCACCACCAAGAATAACAAGAGCTAGAAGATGGAAAAGAATTAAACGAGCTATTAAAAATTTATTTACAAAAGGATATATTAGTGATTATGGAGTATTTTCAAGAAATCAATCAATTAGATATTGTTATTCAATTACAACTATAGAAAAACTGAGATTAACTTCAAGATTAAAAATAAAATCAAATCATATGTTGTTCACTGCTAATTCAAGTTTAAAAATTATCACTACATTAAGTAAAATAATTAGTACTATTTCAATGCCTGGTTGGAAAAAAGCCATAGGACCAAGTAAAATGAATATTAATGTAACATTTTGAAAGATTCTTTTTATATTCAATTAATATATTATTTTTGTTTATTTATCAGTTTAATATATATTAAATGTAATAGTAGTTATTAAATGTAATAATAGTTATTAAATGTAATAATAGTTATTAAATGTAATAATAGCTATTAAATGTAATAATAATAATAGTTGCAAAATTTACAGACTAAAAGAACTGTTTTTTTTATGTGTGTAAAAACCGATGGGAGAGATGAGATTTTTTCACTAACAATTTTTTTTTTTTTTTGGTTCTTCTATTGAATAATAACATCCAACCAATATACTTACCATGTCAGAAACAAAAGATCAAATAAAAATAAAGTTTACCACCAAGGAAGCTGATGAATCATTACATGTATCTGATACTCCACTTTATGTACCAGTTTCATTAAAAAGATTTGGTTTATCCGAAATTGTTAATCATTTATTAGGTAATTTTAAAGAATCTGATGATAAAACACCAATTCCTTTTGATTTTTTAATTGATGGTGTATTATTACGTACATCAATACAAGATTATTTAACTAAAAATGGTTTATCAAATGAAGCGTTTATTACTTTAGAATATACAAGAGCAATATTACCACCATCATTTTTAGCATCTTTTAATAATGATGATTGGATATCATCAATTGATTCAATAAATTCACAATCTCAAGCAGTTATAAACTCACAATTATCAATAAATCAACCTAAAATATTATCTGGTTCATATGATGGAATTGTTCGTACTTATAATATGTCAGGAAAAGTTGAAAAACAATATATTGGTCATTCAGCTCCAATTAAATCAGTTAAATGGATATCACCAACAAGAATAGTTTCAAGTGGGAATGATAGACAAGTTAGATTATGGAAAACTTCATATGATGGAATAATAGATGAAGATGATGATGAAGAAGAAATTGAAGATGGGAAAACTTTGGCAATTTTAGAAGGTCATCAAGCTCCAGTTGTTAATTTAGCAATTAATCAAAAAACTAATAGAATATTATCAGCTGGTTATGATCAAAATATTGGATTTTGGTCAACAAATTATAAAGAAATGAATAAAATTCAACCTGGTGAATATAATGATTTATCAACATCATCTAAAAAAAGAAGAAAAATGGCATTACAAGATTCTACTATAAGAAGACGTTCTCCATTAAGTATGTTACAAGGACATCTGGAACCTGTTGAAGGAGTCATATTTGATCATAATGATTCAACAGTTGGTTATTCAGTTTCACAAGATCATACTATAAAGACTTGGGATTTAATTACTGCAAGATGTGTAGATACAAGAACAACTGGTTATTCATTATTAAGTGTACTACAATTACCTTCAAAAAATTTAATTGCTACTGGTTCATCAGCTCGTCATATAAATTTACATGATCCAAGAAATGATAATAATAATCAAAGTATAAATTCAAAATTAGTTGGTCATACTAATTTTGTAGTTAGTTTAAGTGCTTCCCCACATAATGAAAATATGTTTGCATCAAGTTCACATGATGGAACTGTTAAAGTTTGGGATATTAGAGCTGATAAATCATTATATACAATTACAAGAGAAGATGGTTCAACATCAAATAAAATTTTTGATGTTTGTTGGGATCAAAAAATTGGTATAATTAGTGGTGGTGAAGATAAAAAATTACAAATTAATCAAGGATTAGATCAACAATAATACTTTATAGATTAATATAACTTATATATATATATATTATTGTTTATTTTCTTGTCTACCAGATGTAAATAAATTTAATCCATAATAACCTTGCCACATACTTTCTTTATCAGTTACATAACCAACTAAACCAGTTTGATTACCTAATGATAATGGATCATAAATAGTATAAGTAGAATTATAATCTTGCCAACCTAATTTACCTCTTAATTCTTTTAATTCATCAGCATTTAATTCAACTTGAGCTCCAGTACCATATTTTAATGGACCAGCATTAATCCAAAAACCTTTTTGAACATTTCCTTTAGGAATTGTTAAGTTTTTTATGGTATCAAGATAATCAAGTAAATTTTCAGCAGTATCTAAAAAGAAACAAGATACAACAACAATATTTTTAAATTTATCTTTATTTGGTAATTCAAAAGAATTAAAATCATCTTCATTAATAATTAATTTTTCTGGTTTTGAACCTAATGGTTTAAATTCAAATGTTCTTAATTGAGATTGAGTATTATAAAAATCAGAATTTGTATGAATATAAGGATAAATTTCATAAGTTTGTTTTGGATTAGAATAATTAAAATCAACAAATGCATTCATTAAACCTGAATATTCAACTGAATGAACTTCTCCAAAACCAGATTTTGAAAATTCATAAGCTAATCTACCTAATCCAGAACCTGGGAAAATTAAACAAGTATCTTTTTTTTCATCATAAGGAATTAAAGCAGTTAATTGTGATGCAATATATTCAAAAATTGGTAATAATTCAATTGATACATGACCTGGAGTCCAATCTCTTACATAATGACCCAATGCTTCAATTACTCTATAATTAGAACCACTTGATGTTGAATTTTCTTTACCTTGTAAATATTTTAAATCTTCATTACTTACACCATATTTTTCAATTGCATGATCAACAACAGCATTAAGAAATATTTGATTTTTACCAAAAGCTTGTTCAACTGATTTTAATTTATTTAAATAACCAACATCTTCACAAAGTTGTTGTTGTTTCCAACTCATTTTTTTAAATAATTTTCTTTTATTATCAGATTGACCTTTTGATAAATATTCATAATTTTTTAAACTTTTCAATGCTGATAAAATTTCTACTTTTCTATTATCTTTTAAATTTTGAAATTTTGAATAATTTGGACCATTAAATTCCTTTAATGTAGGAATTTTTGAACTATTTAAAGTTCTTTCAATGATCGATCTAAACATACTAGTTCTTGATACCATATTTGTAAAAATAAATGTTGTTATTAATAAAGGAACTTGAGATTTTTTGTATATTAATGATAAACAATAATATAAGAAAATACAAAAAATCGAAATTTTTAAAAAGATTTGAAAATCGAAATTAACAAACATGAAAAGTAAGGAAAAAACCCCAGCCAATTAATCCAATTAATATTAAAAGGGGTTTGGAATAAGAAACACAATTTACTAAAAAAGTGTCAAAAAAACAATCGGTTGGAATTTGTAGCAATTGTAGAAATTAATTCTTTCTATTAGATTCTATTCAAGAGATTTTTCTACTTCAAGTTATTTTTATTTTTCCAGGGCCCCCCAAGAAACAAAAAAAATCATGCAAGAGACACGGACAGAAATGGAAGGATCAAGTTGATAAGTGTGTCCGATTTGGTACGGTGCGGTGCAGTGTGGTATTCCTTGGTGGGTGCCGTGCGCTTTTTAAATAAATTTACCTGCTTTTACAACATAGTTGTTCTAAGATAAATTACAAACATTGTCTTCTAGATATATCATATAAATATAAATATCACAATACATCAAAACTAATGGTGTATATTCTTCAATATTGATAATTGGGGTTAAGATCTCGCACTAATTGTTCCATGACTAGCGAACAAAAGATACGATAGATGGCAGAGATAACACCATTTTTTTTGAAGGTTTGACAAAAAAATTGAAACACCTCATTTGGGATCAATATAGAAATTATGATGTATATTATATGTCAATAATAAGACATTTCAAATATTTATTTAATAAAATGACTCAAATTCCACTTCCCAAGCCAATAATAAGTATAGTAGGTACTACAGGAGTTAGAAAATCTCAATTTAGTATTGATTTAGCTGAAGGCATTAATGGAGAAATTATAAATACCCCAAGTTTATAAAAAATTAGATAATATAACAAACAAACATCCAATAAATGAAAGAAATGGTATACCTCATCATATAATGGATCATGTTCCTTGGAATGAAGAATATTTTATTCATAGATTTAAAAAAAAAGCTGAAATTTTTGAAGAATTAAATAAAATTGATCCATTAATAGCATCAAAATTTCATCCACAAGTTCAAAGAAAATTAAGAAGAGCATTAGAAATATATTATACAACAGGTGAAAACCCTTCTAAATTATATCATGAACAAAAATTAGATGAATTAGAGAAAAGTTCATTAAAATATAATACATTAATATTTTGGATATATCGTGGTTCAAATATTTTAAATCCAAGATTAGATAAAAGAGTTAATAAAACGATAGAAAATGGTGCCATTGAAGAAATTAAAGAATTATATCAAGAATATTTAAATTTAAATCCAATACCTGATTGTTTGATAATATACCTCAAGCACCATCAAATTTAATTCATTTAATTATTGAAAATAATGATAATGAATCTTTAAAACAAAAAATAATAACAATAATCGTCAATTAGATTCATCTGAAAATTGGAAACATTTTACTTGTGATTTATGTAAAGATAAACAAGGTATATTTTATTGCTGTTGGTGAAGAAAATTGGAATATTCATAAAGAAAGTAAAAGGACATACAAAAAATAAAATATTATGAAAGAAAAAGGAATCTACTAGGAGATTCAAGTTTTAAACAACAAAATAATATTCAAATAACTGATTTATCATCAATACAAGAAAGTACATAGATTTTAATAGGATTAAACAATCAACTAAAGTAGTATCTATTTACCTTCATCTTTATTATCATCACTCTTTTTCTAATTAAATTTTATATACTTTTTAGATAAATTTTTGCAAAAAGTTTTTTAAAAAAAAATACAAATCAAAACAAAATTGAATTTTTATATTACAACATACACTTTTAAATACTTATTTGGAAAGAGAAACTCCAGTAGTATCTAATAAACAGAGAATTGGGCCATTTTAACGATGTCCATTTTTTCTGACTTTTTGAAAATCTTAAAAAATGAACGAAACGGGGTCAGGCTCTTTTGGTTTTTCCCGATTTTACTAGCCACCATTAAATGGGGGCCGAGTTAATAAACCCTTTTGTTGATCATTTAGAGATCGTATAGAGACCTACACGAACTTGGAATTAAAGTATATACTCTATATACCTATATAAAAACCAAACTTTTGATTTATTTATGGTATAAAAATGCATATTTTCATTATTACAATTACTTAATATATATTGGGATTTGACAAAATTAATCTTTTTATTAACGTGATGAGGAATAATATAAGTATTAATGATGATACGTTGATTTAATGATAAGTTGTTGTTGTTGTTGTTAAAAAATGAATAGATTGTGGTTGCAAAAAAAAAAAATTTATATATAAACAGAAAATAGTTGTAAAAAATATTTTTTCAGTGTGGATAACAAAAATTTGTGGGCCTAACAAAAATTTATCGTTTTATTATTATTTTTTTTTTGCGACTATTTTTTTTTTACATAACACAATTCACTTTTTATCAATTTCTTCATCAATTAGTTTCAAAATCGTTATATTTTTCATATTAAGACTTGTACTATATAGGTTATATATATTATATAGATTAATTCCAAGTCCGTGTAGATCTCTATACGAACTCTGGATGAGCAACAAAAGGGTTATTAACTCGGCCATCATTTAATGGTGGTTAATAAAGACCCGATTTAGCTCACAAATACAATTGAGCCTTGTTTCAATATGGAAACAGGGCCTTGTTTTGTGAGCTAGTAAAATCGGGAAAATGAATAGAGCCAGAACCCGTTTCGTTCATTTTTTAAAAATTTCAAAAAGTCAGA
>JAKTXL010000075.1:14873-69601 GCA_030582535.1 Insectozyma bohioensis | reverse complement strand
ACCAATACAAGCATCATATAATTTAAAGATACCACATTCATCAACTTTACAATGGTAGAAATCAGTTTTACCATTTAATGCTAATAAATAATAATCATCTTTTAAAACAACTGACCAACCTCTAATGTATAAAGCATCTGGTTGAACTGGTTTATCAAATTGGAATTGATGATTAGCAACAATTTCACCGATTCTACCTGCTTTATCAGTTAAAACAGAATCACATAATTTGAAAACATCTAAACAGTCAGTTTTGACAATGGTACAATATTCATGAACTGGTTCGCGGATTGGTTCAGGAGTTGGTTCACAATGGTCATAAGTAGTACAATGATCTTCATAACCTCTTTTCCATTTATGACCATCTTCACATAAAGGAGTTGGAGTAGGTAAACAATGTGAACAAGTAACTTTATCTCTATTACCATGTTCTAATTGACCATCATTAATTTCATAAACAATATCAAAGATATAACCAGAATCACAGTCTTTAACAGCAAAAGCAATTGGGAATGGTAAAGTAGTAACACCTTCGTCACATTCGGTTTTTGATGGTTTGAAATAACCAGCTTGAGCAACGGAAACTAAAGCAAATAAAGTAGCAGTTGAGAATTTCATATTTAATTGATGATGAGAATGATTTGAAAAAAAATTGATGAAATAATTGGGAAATTTTTCAAATATTTATAGGTTTTGAATTAGTATAGAACCCCTATTTCTTAAAATCATTTTATATAGTTAATCATACATTAATATAACCCACATCATCATAGTTGGATAATCCACTTGATTAAAAAGAAGTTGTTATTTGATGTTTGATTGCAAATTTTAATTTTGTGATACTATGCGGCTGAAAGAAAAAAAAATATACGCTAAAAATATTTACGAGAATAGAAAAGATTTTCAAATACGTAATCTACAATTTGATGAATTAACTTTTGATGATTAGATTATATTGATTAATTTGTCATATATATGAATTGATAATATAAGCAAAATAACCCATTCCTAAAAGAATATCTTGATTAAGTTCTATAAGTAAAGAAATTAAGGTTGATTCATAAGATTTCTAGAATGTGTATTGTGTGTACTAAAATCTCTCTCCACTAAAATCAATCACTTAAAATCGGAAATTAAAATAACAAATTCAGTAGTAAGGGGCTGAATCATGCAAAGAAGTGTTATAAACATTGAATATACACATATAAGGAAAATCAGAGAGAACAATTTCAATACGCTCAATTAATGAAATAGGTTTAACTATTCAATTCGATCAATTTAAGATCAAAAGTCTAGATTGATGGATTCCAAAATAATGTCTTATCAGCTTTGACATATGTGGCTTTTGATTCAAAGTTAGAATTAGAAGATAAATTGATCTATATAATTAACCACAATTTTTTAGAAAAATCTTTGGTGGAATTTTGGTGGTTGTCTTTTGCATCCATGAGAAATAAAAAAAACATAATTTCGGTAGAAGTTTAAGTTTTCATTGAAACTGTTTTAAATAATTTTTTATTGTGTGTATAAAAAAATATTCTAAATTAATTATATCCGAACCATGGGGGCTAAAGTCTAGACTAAATAAATATTGATTTGTTTAAAGAACTTCAAATAAACATATATGAGTTAATTCACTCAATATAAAAACTATTATAATTTTTAATTACGTTAGATTAATAAATTGGTAAATCGAATTCAACTAATTTACATAAACTTTGATTTACCTAAATTTATTTTACTAGTTGTATTTTATGAATATGGTTGCAATTAATGTCTGATAGATTATATAATAATTTTTATCCTTTAGTAAAAGAAAATTGCGTTTAAATAAATCTTTTATAATAGAATAAAGTTATTTAATTTATAATAATTGATACATAGATGATATATCATATATTTCAATTTTTGCTGCACCAACATCGTGTTAAATTTGGCCCAGCGTCGTTCTAATTTGGCCCCAGGAAAATTGCGATAACTACTTAACACAGATACCAATTAATTATTAGCATAAATATATAATTTCTTTATTCTATATGACATTACTTTACTTAATTGACTATCCAGAAGTGGCTAAGTTATTAATTACATGATTTTTTCAATAAATTTAATATGTTCATGGCTGGGTTCGAACACGATCCTAATTTACAAGCTAACTTTCTAAAATATAGGTACTCGCAGTTGCGCCAAAGCTCAGTGTCGGAAAAATTCCCAAATTTTCGAATCGGGTCTTTCTGCGGGCCCATGCCGCAACAAAATTTAGAACGAAACGGGCTTGTGTAAATTTTGAAACCAAGATTTTGCTGGCCACTTTTAACAAAACCCCCTTCTTAGAATCAAACAGGGTTATGTTTTATTGTATTAGTAACCAGCAAAATCTTCTCCAAAGGGATCAGGTTATGTTTATTATAACCCATCCCTTTTTAGTCAAAAATATTATGAACTTACTATGGAATTAAACTACACACTCAATCAATGTGCTTTAATTAAAATCCTAATATGCTTTAAATCTAATTTATATAATGATGATTGATAATTATTAATATTAATATATTGATTCAATAAAAAAGTCGTTGTTTGTTAACAAATGAATAGTATGTGGTTGCAAAAAAAAAAAAAATGAGAGAAAATAGTTGTAAAAATATTTTTTGGTATGGATAAAAAAAAAAACTGGCCCAATAAAATTTTATAGACCGTTTTATATTTATTTTTTTGCAACTATTTATTCTTTAATAGCACAAACAATTCACAATTCACTTTTTATCAATCATTCATGATATTAATATTTGTTTTATTTAAAGATTACTTACTTGAGGTAAAGAAGTAAATCGCTGTTTAGATATTACAATGTTTTTAATTCATTATTCATACAATTCATCATTTATATTAAAAGAAGCAATGTTAATAGTTTATTTACCTACATAGATTAATTCCACGTCCGTGTAGATCTCTATACGATCTCTACATGATCATCAAAAGGGTTTATTAACTCGGCCATCAATTGAATGATGGTTAGTAAAATCGGGAAAAACGAAAAGTGCCTGACCCCGTTTCGTTCATTTTTTAAAAATTTCAAAAAGTTAAAAAAAATGTACCACCTTAAAATGGCCTAATTATGTGTTTATTGGATTCTTTCGGAGTTTCTCTTTCCAAATAAGTGATTAAAAGCGTATGTTGTCATACAAAAATTTGATTTTTTTTTGATTTGAAAATTTTTTTGTTGGCTATTAAAAATTTTCTTAGATTTACCCACTCAAAACTACTGAATTTTAATTAAAAAATAGATTAAATTAAAACATGAAGTTAATATTTACTTCATTGTTTATAATTTTTTTTTTAAAAGGTTTAACTAGTTTATTTTTGGATATTAATTTTCAAAATTTTTAGCAATAATATATGAGAAAATTATTTTTTTTTTAAACAAGTTTTATGAGATATATAGAGAATTGAACTAAATTCGATAATATTTAAGTCTACTATTTTATAATTATCATCTTAGTAGATTCAGGAATTTAAGTCCATAATATAGCATCTAATTTTATTTAAAATATTTTCTCGAAATCTTTGTTGGAAGATGGTAGTTTCTTACAGTTGTTCGTTACTTATTAATTCAATGATAGTTTTGAGATACCCATCAAATATTCATTGTATTTTCCGTTTTCAAGATTAGAGTAAGCAATATTAAATGAAAATCGTCGAGCAGAAGATTTGTGGTTGTTAAAATAATTTGATATTTTGTAAAATGATGGTCTTACTGGATGGGGGATTATTCATTTTCAAAAGTTTCGAAACAAAATTTCTTTTTCCTTCAGTTACAAAACAGAGACCAAAAGCACCAATTCGTAATTTATTTTTTGACACAATTTGAATCTAAGAAAAGAAACGTTTCATAAAACATCTTTATAAAACATCAAAGGATCAACAGTATAGGTCTTGTAAAAGCATAAAATAAATTTATTTATAATCCCAATAGATGATTATTACTATTAAATGCATAAGTTATTAATTTTATAATTATAAATCATAAAAGGCTTCAATTCAATAAACTAATTAATTAATTTTGTTTGTTAAGTTGTGTTCGGCCATGTGACAAAATTAACCGTGGGTTGAATTGAAAAAAAAAATATTTGTTTTTGTCCCTTTAATTCACACGATAACAACAAGATTTATTAATGTATTTTTTAATATATAAATAGTTATAAATAATCTTATATATTTATACATACATATATACATATATATGATTAGTATAAATATTGTAAATCATTTTAGGTTTAGGTTTAGGGTATAAATCTAATAATGGCATATGGTAGTGATGATGATCTCTCTCTGATTAAAAGCAAAACAAGCAAAAATAAAAATCAAAGCGAGGAAGTAAAAAATAAAAATAAAAAATAAATAAAAAAATATTTTTCGTTGTATTTTAAAAAGTAGAAAATCTCCCCCAGATTTAATTTCTTAAATTTAAATTTTTCAAATTTTCTTTTTCACTTTTCTTTTACTTTTCCCTTTTTTTTACTCATTATTAGTATTATCTATTCATATATATATATAAGTTAATTAATCATGGACGACGTTGATTCAGTTTTAGTTGATAATGTTAAATCTTTTGCTGCCGGTGGTTTTGGTGGTATTTGTGCCGTTTTAACAGGTCATCCATTTGATTTGGTTAAAGTTAGATTACAAACTGGTTTATATAATTCATCAATTCAATGTATCAAACAAACAATTGCTAAAGATGGTGCATTTGGTTTATATAGAGGTGTTTTACCACCATTATTAGGTGTTACACCAATGTTTGCTGTTTCTTTCTGGGGTTATGATGTTGGTAAAAAACTTGTTAGTAGTTTTACTGGTAAATCAGTTGATAAATTTGAAATTAAAGAAATTTCAACTGCTGGTTTTATTAGTGCTATTCCAACTACTTTAGTTGCTGCTCCATTTGAAAGAGTTAAAGTTATGATGCAAATTCAAGAAGGTGCAAAAAAATCAATGGGTGCTGTTGTTGCTGAAATGTATAGAACTGGTGGTATTAAATCAATTTTTAAAGGTTCTGTTGCTACTTTAGCAAGAGATGGTCCAGGTTCTGCATTATATTTTGCTACTTATGAATATGTTAAAAAGAAATTATCAAAAGATAATGAATTATCATTATTTGCAATTATGACTGCTGGTGGTTCTGCTGGTGTTGCTATGTGGTTAGGTGTTTTCCCAATTGATACAATTAAATCAACTCAACAATCTTCAAATGTTTCAATTTCAATATTACAAACTACTAAAAATATTTATGCTAAAGGTGGTATTAAAGCTTTCTTCCCAGGTGTTGGTCCGGCCTTGGCAAGATCTTTCCCAGCAAATGCTGCTACTTTCTTGGGTGTTGAATTAGCTAGAAATGCATTGGATAAAGTTATATAATTTAATTTAATTAAATTAAATTAAATTGAAAAAAAATTTTATGGATTTTTCAAATTATTTAATTAAATAAGAAAATCCAAAAAAATAAATTCAATCAAGAAAACATAAAAAAAAAGAAAAAAAATACCAAGGTTCTACTTTAATGTTCCTTTCAACTTCAATTTCAATTTCAATTTCAATTCTTATTTATTTTATACATATATAAACCTCTATAGAATATTCAAAAAAAGTTACTTTTGTTAAATGTAAATTTTATGCAATTTATATTTTTTGTTTTTCTTTTTTTATCTAAATTAATATTAAAATGTATCTATCTATATACTATATACAGGTATTTTTTATTGATTATCTTTTTCTTAGTTCGCCCCACAAAATTAAAAAATATTATTTTTTCAATCGGAGTTTTTAATATTGAATCAATCTACAATCTTAAACTACATCTAATGGTGTTATTCAATATTAATTCCAAGGTTAACACATACCATGAAACTGTTCCGTAGACACTATATCCAAATTTACAAGATATGTAACTTGTAAGTTGTTGTGAATCTGATTAATTATTTTATACCATACTAGTAAGGGTATAATTTTACTGATTTATTTTATTTTTGTTGATATTTATTAAACTCTATATAGACTTACTTAAATCTTTCAATTCAAAATCTAATTTCAAATCATTTTTTAAATCATTTAAATGATTTTGAAATTTTGATAAGTATATATCTTTATAAATTTTATTAATTACTCGATGTAATTGATTTTCAAAATCTTCTATATCATTTTCAATATCAATATTATTATTCTCTGATGTTGACGAATTTGATGATATTGATGCTGATGTTAACAATAATGAATAATTTAAAATTAATGCATGAAATTCTTGTGATGTATTAATAAAATCATAAATTATTTGTAATAAATTATATATTTGATTAATATAACTTATTTTTGATTCTTTTCCTTTTATATTATCATTAAAAATTTTAGTATCAATAATATTATCAAGATATTTTTCATGAATATTAATTAATTCATCTATAGTAAATTGATTTACATTATATGTAACTATTTCATCATCATTATTATTAATATTAAGTTCTTGATTTAAAAATTTTTTATTAATAATTAAATCATGATTATTATTATAAAATAATTTTTCAACAATACAATTTTTAAAATTTTCTTCAATTATTTCATATGATAAATAATTAATTAATTCATTTAAAAATTTAATAAATTTAAATCTAATTAAATTTATAATTTTCAACCAATTTTTTAATTTTTTATTAGTATTATTATGATTATTATTACTATTATTATTACTATCAGTAAATTTTGTACAATGATTTAATTCAAAAAACAATTTAAAATTTGAATTCAATAAATTTTTTAAATGATTTAAATTCCATAAGAAATGAAAAATTTTTAAATATTTTAAATGTTGTTGACCATCAAATAATATATAACTCATTGATAAATCATCAATTTTATATTCTATAGTAAATAATTCCCAACCCAATTGATTATTAATTTGATTTGGATTCCCACTTGATAATATTCGAGAGTCTATACGATTTCTAAATTCAAAATTTTTAATTGATGATATTGATATACTATCTTGTAATATTTTATTTAAATAAGTTGATGATATATTATTAGCAAAATCATTAAAATTCATTTGACCTTTTAAAATTATTGCATCAATAAATTCATTAATTTCCATAAAATAAATTTTTTTAAAATTTTTTAAATGATTAAACATTTGATTTTTTTCACCATGTAAAATTAATGTTATATATGATAAAATTTCTTGATATTGTAAATCTATTAAATGAATAATTTTATTTAAATTCATTGATATTAATCCTTCATTTTCATTATAAATAATTTTTGAATATTTTAAATTAAATTCATTAACCCATTTTAATTCTTTACAATATTTATTTAAAAAAATTAATGATTTACCAATTTGAAAAATTTTTTCACTAGTTGTTTTTGAAAAATTTGGTAATATTTTTTTATCATCAAATTTAATTATTTTATTAAATTCATTTTCTGATTGATCAAATGATATAAAAAATTCATCATTATTATCAATTAATTCACCTTTAATAATCCAATGTTCAATAATAGTATAATAAGGTTTTAAAATTTCTTTAAAAATTATATTAGAAATTTCATGAATAGTTAAATCATTAAATTTTATAAATTTATAAATATGAATTAAAAACTCAAATCCATCTTTATCTTGTAAATTAATTGATAATTTATATAAAAATCGTAATTTATAAATCCAATTATTAGAAATTGAAGTATAAACTTGTAATAAACTAGTTGGTTTAGAATTAAATAATAAATTAATATCATTAATATATTTATTTAATTGAATTTCTAAAATTGATATAAATGCTGTTTTAATTGTAGATATTAATTTCCCTTTATTTTTTTCAATACAAATTTGTAATTGTTTAAATAATAATGCAAATTCAAATATACTTTTTAAAAGTGAACTAAAACTATTATTTATATTATTGGGTATTTCAATTGTTTTAAAATTTGATGTAAATGTAAAAAGTTTTGAATCTGATCCAAGTAAAACATAAGGTAAATAAGTTAAGATAATTTCTTCTGATAAAGTTTCATAATATGGTTCTATTAATTGTGCTAAAGTTAAATCATTCAGATATTGTTGCTGATGCTGCTGCTGTGATGTATCATTTTGTTGACTTGATGATTCTTCATTAGTTTTATTTTTACTTAAAGCATCTAAAAATACAAGATAATTAGCAATTTGATCAAATGATTTTAATTTACCAAGTGCATTAATAATATTTTGAAATTCAACCCATTCATTATTTAAATTATTACTTAGAAATTTACTTTTCAATTTATTGACAATTGTTGATAAATCTTGTTGTTGAACTTGGGTATTTAATAATGAATCTTGTAAATCATTAGTTATACTCGATATAAATTCATCACCAAATTCATTAGGAACAAGTGATTTGACTAATCTAGTTGTATATAGCTTAATTGTTTGAACTTTATTTAAAACCATCTCTCTGGAAAGAATCAACCTTTTCTATTTAAGCTGATAATAGTTTATTGGCGATGTATAATATAAGTTGATTTGATAATGTATATATATATATATTTTTTTTTTTTTGTTTACACTTGGTTTAAAATAAGGCGCGATTCGCATCATTAAATAAAATAAGGTAATTCCAAAACCAACACCAAATTAGTATGGGGTATTTTTATATTTATACAGAGATGATGATAGTTTGGTTATATATAAAAAAGAAAGACAATTTAAATAGTAGAAATAATATATATATATTTATCAACAAGCATCTTTTCAAATAGATATAGATTGTAATAAATTAAAATTAATGAATAATTAAGTTATCAAAATAAGTAAAATAAAGAAAAAAAAAAAAATAGAATAACTAATTAAAATATCTTAAATACCAGATGAAACACCAATTGGGTTAATTTCTGGATTAATAACATTTGGATTTAAATCGGAATCAACTAATGATAATTGTTCATCTGTCCAAATATGTTGAACATTTGAAAATTGATCATCACCAACACCACATAATCCACCTAAATTTTTCCAATCATTAATTCTCTTTAAATTTAATTCATTGAAAACAGAATCAACTGCATTAATTAATTGATTTGAAACTTCTACATCATGACCTGGAGTAGGAGTAATTCTTAATCTTTCTTGACCAATTGGTACAGTTGGGAAATTAATTGCTTGAACATAAATATTATGTTTATCTAATAATAAATCAGATGCTTTTTTAGCATCAGCCGCATTACCAACCAAAACTGGTACAATATGAGAAGGATTTGGAATGACAGGTAATCCTAAAGAATTCATATTATCTTTAACATATCTAGTATTTTTTTGTTGAGCAATACGATCTTTTAAAGTAGCTCTTTGATAACGAATTGAAGCTCTTGAACCAGCCATAATCGCTGGTGGTAAAGTAGTTGTAAAAATAAAACCAGGAGCATAAGATCTAAACCAATCAATTAGATTAGCTTTACCAGTGATATAACCACCAACACATCCATAAGCTTTACCTAAAGTACCAGTAATCATATCAACTCTATTCATAACAGTTTCAATTGAAGATGGTTGATTAATACCAGCTTTTAAATGTTGTTCAAAATTTAAATGTTCGGCAACACCAGCACCATGAGGACCATACATACCAACAGCATGAACTTCATCTAAAAATGTTAATGCACCATATTTTTTTGCTAAATCACAAATGGCTTCAATTGGTGCAATTGATCCACACATTGAATAAACTGATTCAAAAGCAATTAATTTAGGAGTTGATTTTGGATATTGAGCTAATTTTTCTTCTAAATCTTTTAAATCATTATGTTTAAAAATATGTTTTTTAGCTCTTGAATTTTTAATTCCTTGAATCATAGAAGCATGATTTAATTCATCAGAAAATATCACTAAATCTTTAATTTTTTGACCTAATAATGATAAAACAGCATCATTAGCAACAAAACATGATGAAAATACTAAAGCAGCTTCATGTTTATGTAAAGCAGCTAATTCGGATTCTAATTGAATGGCATGAACATTATGTCCAGCAATATTTCTAGTACCCCCAGCACCGGACCCATATTTTTCCAATACTCTTTTCATTTCATTTAATGTAACTTGATTTCTACCCATACCTAAATAATCATTAGAACACCAAACAGTAACTTTATCATGTTCTTCAGAACGATGAGCTTTTGGAAATTCATTAGCTAAACGATTGATATTATTAAAATAACGATATGATTTATCGGATCTCTTTTTATTTAAATCATCATTTAAAAACCCTTGATAATCAAATCCATTTTCATTTGAACTTAAATCAATTTTTGAATCAACTAAATTATTATCTTTTAAATGATAACCAAATCTTGAACCAGTAGGAGGAGCAGTAGAAGAAGAAGAAGATGATGAGATAGTACTTGCTCTTACCGGGTTAGTGGCTGATGAATAAGATCTTTTTGATTCTTGTTCTTTAGCTTTTAAAGCCATGGCCATATATGGGCATTGACGAGCTTGACCAACTAATCCACCAGATGATCTACTTAATTGACGTAAAGCTTGAGTTGAAGTAGATTTAACAAATGGACATACTGCCATAGATACTTTAGTAAGGGATTCCATTTTAAAATAATATTAAAAATCAAATGTTAAATTAAATTCTCAACCAATCAACAAATTAATATTTCAAATGCAAAAAATATATTATATATAATATTAATTATCTTGTAATAATTTATAAATAAAATTTATTGATTTTTCAATAATATATATATGTATATTAGTATTTATTCAAACAAGAATCTCCAATCTACTGATGTTTTAATCAAAAAATCTTTTGAAACTATTTGATTGAATTTATAGAAAAGAAAAAGTTGAAAATTTTTTTAATTTTTTATTTTTTTTTTTTGTTTGGAGCGAAGCGAAATTTTTTTTTTTTTTTTTTTTTTTTTTTTTTTTTTTTTTGGTTTTTGGGTTAAGAATTTTTTCTATTTTTTTTTTAATTAAATTGCAAATTATGAAGTTATTTTCTTAGAGATTTTTAAGCTTAATAAAGTGTTAAATAATTTGAGGATATATCGTTATATAGTAATATATACAGATTTAAATATACAAGTGTAAATAAAGAAGATTAAATGGGGTTGTGATGAGATTGTTTGAAATAGTAAATGGAGGAGCGGAGTATACCCTTTTGGATCTTTTATTTAATGATGCGGAATTTGACCAACTAAAAAAAAATTACAGTTTTAGTCTCCGCGTTAATTAAAAACAATTATCATGTTCAGAATTGAAACTCTTTCTTTCTTTCTTTCTTTCTTTCTTTCATATGTTGTTTTAGGTTAAATTATGTGTTGTATTGCCTTGGATTGTGTGGTGTTGTATGGTGTTAAGTTTATATTTGATCTGTTACTTGTCTTGGAAATTAATTAACGAGAACGTTTATTAATTTAGATATTTAGGGGCGAGGGGGTTGGACCAATCATTACTTCCAACGTTTTGAACTGTAATGTTGAATACCGTTAAACCCTTTAATGAAATATCTGTTAAAAAGCTTGAAGATATGTGCTTTGATTCTTTTTAATTGGTGTAAATTGCTTTCGTAATTCTCTATTGTAGATGTTTTTTTCTGGGGAGCACATGAAATCAAACACCGGATTAAGAATAAAAGGATTTAATTTATATTTTTAAAACCTTTTAAGATTTCTTTTTCTTGAAAGTTCCTTATAATTATAATTATTTGTAATACCATTTACGAAAATATCCACACTTTTACTTCTATCCACGTTTATATATTAAATCTTCAACATATATCTATTTTTAACAAATCAAAGTTAAATTTAAATTCAAATTCTTGATTTCTTTTTCATTTAGATTCTGTGGATCCACACAATCAGAGTTTAAACTTATTTATACTAAATTTTGATAAACCTTTTGATTGGTTGCAAAAAAACAAAAAACCCTTTTTTCTGGACAATTTTATAACCCATTTTTTGACCAAACAAAGACCAGATTATGTTTGTAATAGCCATTTCCCTAGTTATTTTAGAGATCTATATCAATAATACTCACCTGAGAAGTCGTGGAATTAAATTATTGAAGTATATAATCTATATATTTTTTATTATATTTTTGTTTAATTAGATTAAAAAAAGCAGATTAATAACCTCTGAATTTAAAAAATTTAATACTTTATTTGATTTGAAATACATGAACAATATTAATAAGAGTTTGACAAATAATTGAATAATATATAAAATATTAAAATCTTAAAAATAGTTTCACAAAGATTATTATGACTTAGAAATAGTACTACTAGTTGATGATATAAACTAGGAATCTATTTATTATCTTTAAATAATGAATACTATAGAAGAATTACATTTTTGTGGTAGAGTATAATTAAATATTAACAATCATTCAATTTTAAACTTACTATTTGAAAATTAATGTAAATATAATGATGCTAAATTAAAGATATAAATACACTAAAAACTGAAACATTTTTTGCCGAGCCCCATTCCGAACCTCTTTGGAACGACGAAAAAAAAAAACTGGTCTTTTTGAAAACAGGAGATGGGTACGCACCGTTTTAAAGAGCTAATTACACCAATATTCTCTCTTTATTCACCTATAATCTAACAAATACATACTTTAAATCGTTTTATTTTTTTAAAAAATAAAATAAACATTCTTATCCTTTTTGATTTTTATTCAGTTAATAATTATAGTTTCGGCAACTTCATGTTTATGTCAATTTCTGTATGAATAATTGATAAAACATGGTCTAGAATTGTCATACGTTTTCAACAAACAACTTAAATTAGAACAAAACCAAAACAGACCAAGATACTTTTTGGAAGTGATTGACATTCTCTTATAACTGGATTGGTATTAATAATACATACTTTGGTGTCATATGGTCTTGTTTTTAAAGAATAATCATCTTATTATCATAATTTTTTCTTAATTATTTCATTTGCAATCAGGTGAGAAATATTTTTTTGCATCATTCCCCCACACGAAAAAATTTGGTTGCTGTGTTTTCTCCATACAAATATTTTATTCGTAGGTAAAATAATATTTATATTATTTATTTTTTTTATGACAATTCATACATTATTTACCTTTTTAAATGTACATCAATTCATTTCATTCTCCCAAATATTATCTATCATTATTTTTAGTTATGGTAATTATCCCTTAAAATAGATCTTGCATAGTATTTTTTTGAAAGGAAATTACAGAAAACAAATATAAATAGACATTTCTCTTAAAAAAATTTTTTTAAGTAATATAATATATATTTGTATCCCCCCCTAATTCTTCAAACTATAAATACTCATGTCAAAGATTCTAAAACCATTGGTTTCAAATTTTCGAACTTTTAATTCAATTAATCGTTATTCATTAAATAAACCATTAATAACTCAAATTCGAAAAATGTCAATTCCTTCTACTCAATACGGATTTTTTTATAATAAATCTTCTGGATTACAATTAAAAAATGATTTACCAGTACCTAAACCAGGAGCTGGACAATTGTTGTTAAAAGTTGATGCTGTCGGGTTATGTCATTCTGATATACATGTTATTTATGAAGGTTTAGATTGTGGTGATAATTATGTTATGGGTCATGAAATTGCAGGAACAATTTCTCAATTAGGTGCAGAAGTTAGTGGTTTTAAAGTTGGTGATCGAGTTGCTTGTGTTGGACCAAATGGTTGTGGTGTATGTAAATTTTGTCGTGGAGCTCAAGATAATATTTGTAAAACTGCATTTTTAGATTGGTTTGGTTTAGGTTCAAATGGTGGTTATGAACAATATTTATTAGTTCAACGTCCACGTAATTTAGTGAAAATTCCAGAAAATGTAAGTACTGAATTGGCTGCTGCATTAACTGATGCTGGTTTAACACCTTATCATGCAATTAAATTGGCCAATGTTGGACCAACTACAAATCTTTTAGTTGTTGGTGCTGGTGGTTTAGGTATAAATGCAATTCAAATTGCAAAATGTTTTGGTGCAAAAGTTACAGTATTGGAAAAGAAAGAAAAAGCTAGAAAATTGGCTAAATCTTTGGGTGCTGATGAAGTTTATGAAACATTACCAACTAGTACTGAAGTAGGTTCTTTTAGCGTTTGTCTTGATTTTGTATCAATTCAAGCAACTTTCGATTTATGTCAAAAATATTGTGAACCTAAAGGTATTATTGTTCCAGTTGGTTTAGGTGCACCTAGATTATCATTTGATTTGGGTGATTTAGCCTTGAGAGAAATTAATGTATTAGGAAGTTTCTGGGGTACTTCAAATGATTTAGAAGAAGTTTTCCAATTAGCTAATGAAGGTAAAATTAAACCTGTTGTTGCTAGTGCATCATTGAAAGAATTACCAGATTATATTGATAAATTGAAAAAAGGTGCCTATGAAGGTAGATATGTATTCAAACCATGAGTTCAATAAAAAATGCAAAAAAAATATTAAAAAAACAAAAAAAACAAACACTTATGTATGATATATATGTATGTATTAAATAATGTTACATAATGACAAATGAAAAATTCTTCTAAACAAATATTGGGGGTCGGAAAAACTATGTAATAAAGATCATTTGGTTTGGAAAATAATACAAACAATATTTACAATTACCAAAAGAAAATATTTTTATCACGACTAATAATATATGAAAAGAGTCTCTCATTTGTTTTAATCAAGAGAGACGAAAAAGTTTGAAACCTTTTAAAAGAATTTAAAAAATCTTAAAAAAACACAAGGCTCCAAACGATCACAAGATTAGATCTTCTTATAGTACAATATAACAAAGTAAATTTTCGTAATAAGCCAGATATCTTGATTTTCGATATGATTTTGTAAGGTTTTTTATTTTTACCGTCTTTTTAAATTTGGCATTAACTTTTAAAGTTTATAAATGAAATTTGTTGTGGCTCTAATTTGACTTTCGAATTGCTAGTTCGTTGAAATTATATACACTGCTTACCTACCTTAGTAATAAATATATTTTTGTGTAGTTATTTTAATGCTTAGTTGAGTTGTCGTCGCCGTATTATTTGTACGTTTACAAAATATTCCATATTCATGGATTTCTCCGCCAAAATGTTCCTTTCCCACAATAATTTCATTTTGATACAAAAATGTTAAATCATCACAAAATTGGGCTTAGGTTATGAAATTTAAGGCATCGGAATTACTTGTGTTCAGGCGTCGTAATTATTCTCGATAAAGCAAAATCGAACGAATCATCACAATCATTATAATATAAGAAAAAAAATACATTCAATAATATTATTACTATTATTATTATACGTATAAAACAATTAGAAAAGGTATTTGAATAAGTCATTCATTACAATACGACGGATAAATGAACAAAACAAATGTAAGGAGTGTCTTTCAACGCCAAGGGTATACGTTGTTTTGTGTTTTGATGTTCATTCAATTTCTGGTTTTCATAAATATCTTTATTATATTACTAGATAATGAGCATATATATCTTAAAATTAAGTTGTATCATTAAATTTCAATGAATATTAAATGTATCAGCACATAAATATAACAATTAGAAACCAGATCTTCAATACAAAAGATCTATTTAGATCAAAATTGTAATAAACTTTCCTAGCGGGTTCATTTGTTCATAAACATATTGAAAATAGGTTATAGATAGATTATTGCAAAAAAAAAAGAAATAATAACATCTGAACATATATAAAATGATAAAGAAAATTACGGCGTTTTATATTTTCTTTTGTTTTTTTTTAGTCTAATTTTTAACTAAATGGAATGATTGTGTGTTGAGTGTTAACTTCATTTATAATCGATTTATAATTGTATGTAAAACTGACGAAATTTACACAAAATACAACCATGGGTAACGGTTGAATCTTTGCCCCAATATTTTCTAATTTATTATTAATAAAATAAAAATTCCACTTCGAACGGCACGAAAAAAATGGCATGAACTTTTTTTTTTGTTGCTTTTACTTTTTATTTCTTTTGTCTGTTAATTTGACAATTACCACAACTTGCATCAAAATTAACCTAAAATATGATATTCCTTATCTTGGTTGTGGTTATTTCTTACATATTAAATGATACGTTCCATGGTTGTATTTCTGATAGTTTTAGTTCAATCCGATAAAGATATTTGTCCAAAATTTTCTAGTCTTATCTATAAGAAACTAAAAAAAAAAAATAAATAAAAATTAATATTTTTTACTTTTGATTCTAAATCAGAGTTATTTCTTCGTTACGATTATTATAATCATCGCTATAATTGAAGATTTTTTTTTAATTTTCTTTATAATTGCCTTATCAATAAATGCATCTAATATATTATTCAATTTGTTATAATAAATTATTTAATTTAGTAAAAAATTTAGAATTTATACTTTTACTTATTGGAAGTTTAAAGTTGCACACTGTTTCTGAAGGAGTTTAGGCTTTTGAACCTAAAATTGGCTTTTCAGTTGATTTAATTATTTAGTTCTGTACTCCTCACACAATTTATATCTTTAATAAACCCTTATCAATTTAATTTTGCAATTTAAAACAATGCGAATAAAAAAAAAAAAAAAAAAAAAAAAAAAATCTAAAAATTGCAAAACGAATTAAAACTCAAAAAATAAAACGCCCAGATATGAACGGACAAAGTTGAATATTAACCACAATTAAAAATATATAAATCTCTTGTTTTTTTCTTGATTGATGTATTTTTCATATTTTTTTTTTCTTATTCAACAATTTCTTGTCCTTGCTTGAATTGGAATTTAGTATTACATATTTCCACATTAATTGAGATCTAAATTCAAAATGTCAAATACAAAACAAGAGGTTATTGACGAAAAAGCTCAAAATATCACAGTTTTAACAAACGATGGATCAGTTTCATTTCATGAAGATGATGAAGATTATGATTATGAAGATGAATCTAATTATTCTACCAACTTTGTCGATGAACATAACCCAAGAGGTTTAAGAAAACCAACAAGAACTGAAGAAAATACTTTAAGAAAAGTTTTAGGGGATATTAGATATTCAGTTATTTTAATTTGTTTTGTTGAATTCGCCGAAAGAGCTTCATATTATTCAGTTACTGGTATTTTAACCAATTTTATTCAAAGACCATTACCAAAAGATTCTCCTCATGGTTGGGGTGCTCCTGTTTCTAGTAGTTCAAGTGAACAAGCTGGTGCTTTAAATCAAGGTTTACAAGCAGCAAGTGCTTTAACTAATTTGGTTACATTTTTAGCTTATCTTGTTCCTTTATATGGTGGTTATATTGCTGATACTTCTATTGGTAGATGGAAAACAATTCAATGGGGTGTTTTATTTGGTGGTGTTGCTCATTTATTTTTTATTATTGCTGCTGCTCCTTCATTGATTGCAAATGGTAAAGCAGGTTTAGCTTTCTGTTGTCTTGCTATTATTATATTATCTCTTGGTACTGGTTGTATAAAACCAAATTTATTACCATTAATGTTGGATCAATATCCAGAAAAAACTAATATGGTTAAAGTTTTACCAAGTGGTGAAAAAGTTATTGTTGATAGAGAAAATACTTTACTGAGAATGACCATGGTCTTTTATTGGGCTATTAATATTGGTGCTTTTTTTCAATTAGCTACATCATATTGTGAAAGAAGAGTCGGTTTTTGGTTGGCTTTTTTTGTTCCAATGGTATTATATTTACTTATGCCAATATTTTTATACATGGTTAAACCAAAATTGAAGTTTGAAGAACCTCAAGGATCAGTATTAACTAATTCATTAAAAATTCTTTACATATCATTCAAAGGAAATTGGATTAAACGTTTATATAATGGTACTTTCTGGGAATATGCTAGACCATCTGTCATGCAAGAAAGAGGAGTTATATATTATAATGCTAAAAAACAAACTCCTATCACTTGGAATGATCAATGGGTTTTAGATGTTAAACAAACAGTTGATGCTTGTAAAATTTTTGTTTATTATATTCTTTTTAATTTAGCTGATGGTGGTTTAGGTTCTGTTCAAACTTCATTGATTGGAGCAATGGATAGTAGTGGTGTCCCATCAGATTTATATAATAACTTCAATCCATTAACTATCATTGTTTTAATTCCAATTTTGGATTATGGTATTTATCCAATATTAAGAAAATATAAAATTGAATTCAGACCAATTTATAGAGTTTCATTTGGATTTTTGGTTTGTGCTATGTCACAAGTTGCTGGTGCCGTTTTACAAAATGAAGTCTACGAAAAATCTCCATGTGGTAAATATGGTGCTACTGAATGTGGTGAAAATGGTACTGTTGCTCCAATAACGGCTTGGAAAGCAGTTTCACTTTATATTTTATCTGCTGCAGGTGAATGTTTCGCTTATACAACTGCTTATGAATTAGCTTATACTAGAGCTCCTCCACATATGAAAGGTTTGGTTATGGCTTTATTCTTATTTATGTCTGCTATCTCAGCTGCTATTTCAGAAGCTATTACTCCTGCTTTAAAAGATCCATATTTAACTTGGGTTTTCGGTGCTATTGGTATTGCATGTGCTGCTGCTGGTTTTATTTTATTAATACATTTCTGGAATTTACATAAAACAATGTATAACGAAAGAGTTGAAAGAGAAAGATTAGATAGATTAGATAGAATTGAAGCTAAAGAAAGACAAAGAGAAGAGCAAGAAAAATTTGATCATACTTTAGAAGCTATTACTTCAGTTAAATCAAATTTAAATCCAAGATAAGGTGATTGATGTGTATATATGTAACGTTTTTTATTTAATAAAAATTAATATTAAAAATAAGTTTCTTTTTCTTTCGCAACCAAAAAAAAAGAGCTATTGTGTGCTAAAATCTGCATGTGTCAAAATAAATGCAAAACAAAGGAAAAAATGTTTAATTAGTAAAAAAAAAAAAATAATGCATAATAAGCACAAAAATTTTTAAATTTTTCACTTTATAAGATTCAAAAATTCATATATTATTTATATTTATATTTATAAAATTCCCAGAAAAAGAAGTAAAATTTGGAGTATTAGAAGTTTATTATTGGTGTATCCTTTTTTAAAAGTTTATAAGTTATGAAAGAACTCTACTGATCATCATTTTTAATCTCTATTCTAACATAAAGATCATTTGACAACACTTGACATTTTCATATCTTTTAGTTTTATAATTTGTTTCTATTATTTTAATTTGATAAATTAAATGTATTTATATTGACTGTTTACCGTTTGACAATTCTAATGATATTTTATTTTTTATAGTCTAAGCTTTATCACCTACTGATTCTGATGATTCGGGTTCATTTAAATCTTGATTTTTATTAATTTCAGCTATTTCTAAAGCTTTCTTTTCTTTTAAAGCTTGTTCTTCAGCCAATTTTTTTCTAAAAGCTGCATAACCATATTTACTATTGGCTCTTAATTTTGGTCCAATAATTGCAAATACATATGGGACTGGAACCATCAATAATGCAATAAAAGCAAATAATGAACCTGCCCAACCAATACCTAAATTTATAAAACATTGAGTAGTGAATAATGGGAAAACTGATGCTAATGAATAACGTAATAAATTATTTCCTGCGATGGCAGATGCAACAATAATTGGAGGGAATGACATTGAAAAGTATAAAACAACCGAGAAAAAAACTAAAATCAATCCAAATCCAAATGGTACACCACTTAAAGCTGGAACAATCCAATGAATAGATTCACTTCTACCAGTCCAACCCAACCAAAATAATGCTATTGGTAAAAAAACAGAACCTATTTTTCCAATTAATAATTTTTTTTCAGGAGGATCCCATATAAATACACCATTTTCATCTCTTTTACCTCTTGTTCCATTTGCATTATATGGGAAGAATACTTTATAATCCAAGAAAATTTGAAATAAAACTCCTAAAAGTAAACCTACACCAACACCAATAAACATTAAACCGGAATTACCTAAATCCATATGATGAACACCTCTGAAAATAACTGGAAAAGCTTCAAAAAAACCAAATAATACAGCGAAAACAAATCCAATGTATAAGGACATAAAAAATATAATTGGTTCGCTACATAATAAAACTATAGGTAAAACCAAATTGACTTGAACCAATTTTTTAACAAAAGCCAAATTAAATTTTGGAGCATTTACATTTAAACCTCTTTTTTTAGCTATCCTAGTTAAAATTACTGGTTTATAGGTTTCTGGACATAATATTGAAAATGGCCAAACAGCACCAAAAAACATCAATATTACCCAAGAAGCTGCCCATTGCCAGTTTTTATATTCAGCAGCGAATCCACCGATTATTGGTCCCAAGACTGGACCTAAAAATGGACATAAACAAAAAACTGCAACTGCAAATGAATGATCAGATGGTTCATTTGACCATATATCAGATATTGTTCCACCAGCAATTGATAAAGAAGGACTTGAAAAAAATCCACAAAAAAAACGTAAAATTAGAATTGAATAAATATGTTTAGATAAACCAATACCCATAAAGAATAAAGCTCCTATGGGCCATGAAAATACATAAACTGGTTTTCTACCAAATATTTCTGATAATGGAGCAGCAAGTGTAGGACCAGTAGCTAATCCAAGAAGATAAAATGTTAAACCAGATATGCATAATTCTTGTGATGCACCAAATCGAACTGTTAGTTCTGGTACTGAAGCAGTATATAAAGAAGAACCTAATGAACAACAAAGACACATTACCGCAGCAGTATATGTAGTTACCCATTTCTTCCATGTTGGCCAATTGTGAGGATTTGCTTTGTCATCAGGACTATCAAATTTCAAATCACTTAATTCAAGAACACCTTGATTTGCTGGATTTTTCAACTCATCTTCTTTTCTTCTGTCATCTTCTGCAGCTTCTTCCACGGATTTGCCTGATTTAATTCTTTCAATTGTATATTGTCTATTTAATTTGTTTTCTTCCTCTTCCTCTTCCTCTTCTTCATCGCCTTCTTCCTTATAATATTCTTTTGGTGATCCTGTTTCTGAGTATGATGAGGATGGTTGATCTTGTTTAGTCTTAACATCTTCTACATAATCTTCATCAGAAGTATTTAAACTATGATATAAATTCTTGTTTCCATCTTTGTCGATATCTTCTTCTTCTACCACAACTTCTCCCTCTTCTTTTTTCAATTGTTCTTCTGCAGTTTCATAGCCTGATAAATTGGAGGAAAATGAGTCTCTTGATACTGAACTAGTTGTTTCATCTTTCTTGACACTAGTAGAAGCAGCTTCTCTTAATTTGTCTTCTTCATCTTTTGATGTACCAAATATACCCATTTCAATATAGTCAATTATCGTTACACTCTAAATTTTTGAATGAAATATCAAGATTTCTATAAAAATGACTGTGAAAAAAAAAATAAAAAAAAAATCGTAAAAATATATATTGTTTAACGAATGAAGATTATTAAAAAAATATTTTACAAACGGGAAGAATATAGAATATATATTTTCAGTATATTTGTCTATTATCATAATTAAAGGTTAAACATATAAGGTTGAATATTTTTTTTAGATTACAAAAAATTAGCAAAAAAAAAAAATAAAAACAATAATTTGATTTTCATATCACAATGGAGTTAAAACGCTACAACATATAGTTTGTTATTTAAATCCGAAAATAAAACAAACTTTATTTAAAACCGCTCAGCGACTAAATAAATTATTTATAGATAAATTTATACAGTTCAATAGTAAAAGCATAAATTTGGAATAATTATGTTCTTTTATCGTTTTTTAGATGATGGCTCTAAAGGATGTTGCATAGTCCACTATGCGTTTTAATCCATATTGCATAAAATTTGTGTACTTTGGAGCCAGTGCTCGTATTCTCTTTTGACAGTAATAAACAATATAATTAAATTACAATAGCTAAAAAGAAGGCTACTAAGACAACAACTATTAGTAAGGATTAATTAAAAAGCCCTACAATAATATAAAATATCCCTGAAAAAAAACAAAAAAAGTCTAATTATGTTACTAAATATGCTATAATTTGCTCAAGTAAAGGACTTTCAGTCAATGCCCTTGTTTATAACATCTTTAAGTCTGTTTTGGTAAAAAATATTTTGATAATACCGATTAACCTTGTTTTCATTTTTTTTTTCAATTATATATCAAAAATATTATTTGCCGTGGGTCCACAATGAAAAACTTCATGAAATTTAAAAACAAAAAGAAAGAACCTAAAAAGACAAAGAAGCCATTTCTAAAATATTTAATAATTTTATTTAAAAGCTTATTTTACTTTGTTTGTTTGTTTGTTTGTTTGTTTGTTTGTAGTAGAATATTTATCTATATGCAAGTTTGACAAGAAACATACTTTTATGACTACCTATTACCCGTAATATCATATTAAACTTCCCCCTTGAATTTGATATAATTTCAAAAGAATTTTGCTCCACTTGAGACTAATAGCAAAATTTCAAAAACAACTCAAATCAAAACAAAAATTACAATTCAGTAGAGATCTGGATTCAATAAATCGATTATGAGAATGACTGTTTATATATACCTTCACCCGACCAATTTACATATATCATTTCAAATTAATTTCATCTAATTCTTTATTCTTATAAGAATAATGATGATGATGATGATGACAATACTTAGAGTAACTATTTTTGCAAAATTTTTAACCATATATAAATTAAACGAGAGGGTTGATGATTAAACTTTCTTTTTCTAAATTGATTATTTGATCTCTTCTATTTTATTTGTCAACCATAGGTTATTATATATCTCCATTTTACACGATTACTCAAGTTTCGGAATACACTTCTGATTATAAATCCAGTCAGTATGTATCTTTAGTTCTTTTGCTTTGTTTTTTGCTTGTATTTTGAGCCCACAAGGAATGTAGAATTTTGGAGAGAAATCTGCTTTAAAAACAAAATATAATTCATATAAATATGAATAAATTCGAAAATAATAAAAGCTGATACGGTTCTCTATTTGTCAAACATACGTCAACTAGAGTTGATGACGAGTTTAAAATTTTTTAACTTAAATATTTTTAATTGAAAAAATAAAGCATAAACTTTCTAAATAACTAAAACTTAATGGAAACCATTAACTTTATCAAAACACAAGTATTACTATTTGATCATGCCGTACGGAATAAAGAAACGCAAGTTCTACAACTTATTAGCACTGCCTTCAATGAAAATTTAATATCTTTAATAAAGAGAATTGGTTTCAATTTGTAACCTTCAAATGAAAACGATGAAACAAACAATTTATATCAAGAATAAAATTAAACTAAATCTACTTGTAAAATCTCTATTAGTTTGATCAAGCGCGTTTTAAAATTTGATCAATAATGAACAGTTAATCAAATTATCAAATGATAGCTTTTATTGAACCTATTTTGCGTTTCCCCTATCATTTCGTTGCAACAATGATAGTTAATCCAATTTTTACAATGCAATAAGATCAAATGCAGAGAACTTTCATAAGACAAACATAAAATTAGTCACCAAAGAGTTAAAAACAAATCTTTTAATCTAATAATAACAGGATTTATATATGTATAATTTAATTGGTTATTGTTAATGTTGATAAACTTCAATAAAATACATGAAAAATATAGTTACCAAAAAAAATAAAACAAGTCTAAAGTAAAAAAAAAAACGAAGTAACAAAAATCCAAGAAAAAAATCAAACCAATAGAAATGGACCAAGATTAAAATTATTATCAATAAACATTCCATAATCACCACATTCTAACCGATGGATCTAATCTGGTAATTAATTATTGTTATATCCTTAAATACAATACAATTTTAAAATTATACAATTGAAAGATCTTTTTTTGAAGTACTATAAATACGGCCACGTTTCCCCCCCCCCCCTTGTTTCTTCGTATATAAATAAAATTATTGCAAAAATTTGTAAATTCTAATTAATAAAATGGTTTCAATAAATAGAATATTATCATCTGGTTTAATTTTTGCTTCTCAAGATCAATTTCGAGATGTTGCAAGTCCTGAATTAGCTGCTAAAGAACAATATAATATTGTCAAATATTTAGCTGCTGCTGGTCCATATGTTCAACATCCAGGATTTGGTATATCTACTGGAGTACCAGATACTTGTCAAGTTGAACAAGTTCAATTGTTTATGAGGCATGGGGAAAGATTTCCAGGATTAGCTGCTGGTATTAAACATAAACAAATCGTTGATAAATTACAACAATATAATGGAACTTTTAAAGGAGAATTATCATTTTTAAATGATTATAAATATTATGTTTCTAATGAAGATCTTTATGAATATGAAACTACTCCTGCTAATTCAATTGGACCATATACTGGATATGAAACTGCAATTAAAGCTGGTGCTGCTTTCAGATCAAAATATGGACATCTTTATAATGAAAATGATACATTACCAATATTTATTGCTGCTTCTGCCAGAGTTTATGAAACTGCTTTAAATTTTGCAACATCATTTATTGGAGAAAAATATTCTGAAGATAAATTAAATAAAGTTATTGTAACTGAAGATAAATCTAATGGATTAAATTCTTTAGTACCAAGGTGGGGATGTCCAGCTTGGAATTCAAGCGCTTCTAAGGATTATGTTTCCAAATTTCCAACAACTTTTTTAAATAATATTGTTACTAGATTTAAAAATGAAAATCCAGGTTTAAATATAACTAATGATGATGTTTCAAATTTATTTCAAATTTGTGCTTATGAATTAAATTCAAGAGGTTATTCACCATTTTGTGATATTTTTACAGAAAATGAATTTGTTACTTATGGTTATCAACAAGATTTAGGTTTTTATTATAATTCTGGACCAGGTAATAATAATAGTGCATTAGCTGGTAGTGTTCAATTAAATGCTACATTGAATATCTTAAAAGATACTGAAGCTAAAAATAAAGTTTGGCTTAGTTTTACTCATGATACTGATATTGAATTATTTTCATCAGCTTTAGGATTATTTGATACTTTGAATCCATTACCAAATGATAAAGTAAGATTTACTGATACTTATCATCATGTTGAAGTTGTACCAATGGGTGGTAGATTTGTTACTGAGAAATTGAATTGTCAAAATGAAACTTATGTTAGATTTATTGTTAATGATGCAGTTATTCCAATTAAAGATTGTTTGGATGGTCCTGGCTTTTCATGTAAGTTAGATGACTTTGAAACTTATGTTAATGATATAATTGGTAATTATGATATTGTTAAAGATTGTAAAGTACCAGATGGTGTACCAAATGCTTTAACATTTTATTGGGATTACAAAACTAAGAACTATAATGCTACCGTTCCTAGACAAACTGCATAAAAGTAGAACAAAATAGATTTAGAGTTATACAAAAATAAAAAAAAAGTCATTATATAGTGGTTTTTTTACTAAAATAAATTATAGAATTTTAAAATATGCGATCGGATAAATAAATTGCTTTGATTAAACATTACGTAATTTTAAACTTTCCTCTTCGTCAAATAATTCAATTCAATTCAATTCAATTAATTAATGATAAACTTGAAAAGAGCCATACCCCTAACTGCCCCATATTATTTTTTTTTTGTTTAGTTCCCTCCCACGTTTTTCTTCATAAATTACATCGCGGCAATCTTTAACATATGATTAATCAATAAGTTTAATATATATGCATAATTACAATGAGCTATAAAGTACAAAAGTGATTATAACTATTGAAATCTTTATTTACTTTTCATTCAATTTCATATAATTTTTCAACAAATTAAAATATTGAAATCTTCTGAATGTAAGTCCTAAAATATTTATTTAATCTTGGCATTTAATTGAATTGTTTTACAGCATTTAAATATAGATCTTTTGAATCATATTCTTAATTTGAAAAATTTCAATTTTTTTTTTTAATAAAATATTCAATTGATTTTTAATTTGCTTTAAAGAATTATTAAATTATATATCATGGTTGCCATTTCAAGTTTAATTAATGCTGGATTAGTTTTAGTTGGTCAAAATCAATATCAAGATCTTGCTACTCCTCAACAAGCATCAGTAGAAAATTATAATATTGTTAGATATTTAGGTGGATCTGGACCATATGTTCAACATCCAGGTTTTGGTATTTCAACAGCATTTCCAAATAATTGTACCATTGAACAAGTTCAATTACTTTCAAGACATGGAGAAAGATATCCAACTGCTAGTAAAGCTAAAAAATTTAAAGATATTTTAGAAAAATTCAAGAAACATAAGGGTTATTTTAAAGGAATTTTAACTTTTTTGAATGATTATGAATTTTTTGCAGCTGATGATAAATATTATGGTTTAGAAACTACTTCAAGTAATTCACAAGGTACTTTTGCTGGTACTACTGATGCATTAAGACATGGTGCTGCTTTTAGAAGTCGTTATCATAGTTTATATACATCAAATAAAACATTACCAGTTTTCACATCAAATTCAAATCGAGTTCATCAAACTGCTGAATATTTTGCTAGAGGTTTCTTGGGTGATGAATATTCAGATAAAACAGTTAAAATAAATATTTTTGCAGAAAGTAAAAAAAATGGTGCTAATTCTTTAACTCCAAGAGATGCATGTACTATTTATAATGAAGATCAAAATGAAGCAATTATTGATGATGTAGATGATGATTGGTTAAAAGATATAGCTGATAGAATTATTGAAGATAATGATGATATTTCATTAAAAAAAGGTGATGTTGCTAATTTATTTGAATGGTGTGCTTATGAAATTAATGTTAAAGGAAAATCACCAATTTGTGACCTTTTCACCAATGATGATTTTGTTAATTATGGGTATTATAATGATATTGATAAATATTATTCAAATGGTCCTGGTTATAACGTCTCTGCTATTATTGGTTCAGTTCTTTTAAATGCATCTTATACTTTATTGAAAGATGATAATTCAGATAACAAGGTTTGGTTATCTTTTACTCATGATACTGATATTGATCATTACTTAAGTGCTTTAGGAATTTTCACACCGAAAGAAGATTTACCAACTGATAGAATAGTTTTCGATAGATCATATATTCATGCTAATTTAGTTCCACAAGGTGCTAGAATTTATACTGAAAAATTAAGATGTGGTGATGATACGTATGTTAGATATATAATTAATGATGCTGTTATTCCAATACCATCATGTGCTACTGGACCTGGTTTTTCATGTAAATTGGACGATTATGAAGATTTCATTAATGATAGATTAGAAAAGATTAATTATATCGAACAATGTGATGTACCAGCTAATGTTAGTCAAAGCTTGACATTTTATTGGGATTATTCTAAAAAAAATTACACTGCTCCATTAGAAGTATAGAAGTATAGAAGTATAGAATTATAGAAGTTGTATATTAATAAATATTCCAAGAATTTAAAAAAGATTCCTATATAAAACAAATATTAAGGACAAGAAATTACCGATGCCTAGAACGAAAATGAAAACTGTCAAAGTGTAATCGACTAAAAAAAATAATAGTAGAAGTGCAACCCTAAATTTGACAAGAAAAAAAAAACGACAAGACCAGACAAAAACAGACAAGCGGATCTGTCAAAGATCCAAGATCTTCATTATAGAACAAATAATATTTATTCAAATATATATCATTCATTTGGTATAAATATTAATAGGGGGTTTTTCATTTGGGAGTAGTTTCGTAAATTTCAATAATCAGATTTTAGAATCTAAAAACAAATAAACAATTGTTTAATTTAAACGAATGAAAAATTAACAACTTAAAACGAAAAAAAAAATAAATCTACCAAATTGAACAAAAAAAATTACAATTTAGTTTATTTTTACATTCTTTATACACGTGGTTGGTATATTTATTAGTACATACCTTACCCATAACCCCAACTTAATTAATTGGAATACCCGATCTAGATTATTATTTAACAAATTTGGAAATTTAATAATAGTTCGATATTCGGTAAATTACAATATCTAATGAAAAAAAGTTAATATATACTTTAATTTATTTTTAAAACAAAATTAGGGGTGACTTATATTTTATTTTTTATTTTATTTTATTTTGTGAAAAATTACTTGGAAAATAAATTAATTATTTATCGGATGTTATGTTTTAAACAAAAATCCTAATATCTACAAGAGTATAAATATGTTAACAAATTCAACTGTTTTTTTATATAAATATTTTTTTCATTTTAGTAATTGAATTGAACTTCAATAACAGTTGAAAAGATGGTCTCAGTTTCTAAATTAGTTAACAGTGGGTTATTATTAGTTAGTCAAAATGTTTATTCTGGTTTAGCTACTCCTCAACAAGCTTCAGTTGAACAATATAATATAATTAATTTTCTTGATGGTGCTGCTCCTTATCGTCAAAGAGATGGATATGGTATTTCAACCGAAATTCCAGATCAATGTACAATTGAACAAGTTCAACTTTTATCTAGACATGGTGAAAGATATCCTTCTAAAAATGATGGTAAACAATTTGAAGCAATTGAAGCCAAATTTAAAAATTTTAATGGAACTTTTAAAGGTGACTTATTTTTCTTAAATAATTATGATTATTTTGTCCCAAATAAAGAAAATTATGATAAAGAAACTACACCAAAAAATTCAGAAGGTACTTTTGCTGGTACTACTGATGCTTTAAGACATGGTGCTGCTTTTAGAGCTAAATATAATTCATTATATACTGTTAATTCTACTTTACCAGTTTTTTCATCAAATTCAGGTAGATGTTATGAAACTTCAAGATATTTTGCTAGAGGATTTTTAGGAGATGAATTTAAAGAAGGTTCTACTGTTAAATTTAATATTATTTCAGAAGATTCAGATTCTGGTATTAATAGTTTAACTCCAAGATATGGTTGTGCCAATTATAATTCCCTGGCAAATTCTGCTACAGTTTCAAAATATAATACTACATATTTAAAAACTATTGCTGATAGATTAGTTAAACCAAATCCAGGTTTAAATTTAAGTACCACTGATATTTCTAATTTATTTAGATGGTGTGCTTTTGAAATCAATGTTAGAGGTAGTTCACCATTTTGTGATTTATTTACTAATGAAGAATTTGTTAGAAATTCTTATGCAACTGATTTAAAAAATTTCTATTCAAATGGTCCTGGTAATAATTATACTAAAATTATTGGTTCAACTTTATTAAATGCTTCATTAGAATTATTAAAAGATAATTCTAGTTCTAATAAAGTTTGGTTATCATTTACACATGATACTGATTTAGAAATTTTCCAAAGTGCTTTAGGTATTTTAGAACCATCATCTTTATTACCAACTGATTATATTCCATTCCCAAATCCATATCGTCATACTCAAATTGTTCCTCAAGGTGCTAGAATTTATACTGAAAAATTAAAATGTGGTAATGATTATTATGTTAGATACATTGTTAATGATGCTGTTACTCCAATTCAAAAATGTGCTACTGGTCCTGGTTTTTCATGTAAATTAGATGATTTTGAAGATTATATTAATGATCAAATTGGTGATATTGATTATGCTGAACAATGTAATTTGAATTCTACTTATCCACAAGAATTAACTTTCTATTGGGATTATAAAAATACTACTTATAATGCCCCATTAGGTGATTTTTAGATAATTAATGTGTTGTTGTTTATATCCTTTTTCTTATAGTGCTTGATTTAATTACCAAAATATAAAGTTATACATGTGTGTGTTGAAGTTAATTAATAACTTGTTGTAGATATCTTTATTAAAAACCTTTTGAAGATAAAAATCGATTTATTTGTTAAATAAAAGGTATTAAAAAATGCACCTAGTATTCATTAAGATTTACTCTGTATTAAGATAAACAAAAAGCACAAATTTTTTTCGCAACCAATCAATATTAAAAACTATATACAAATTTGAATTATCCTAATACAATACCTAAATTAGTAAAATAATAATTATTAAATAATAGATTTATCTATTATCCGATTTAGTTCGATTCTCTATAGATCTCATAAAACCTATTATAAAAAATAAAAAAAAAAAAAAATTATTGCTAAATCTTTTGAAAATCAATGTCTAAAAATAACTAGTTCAATCTTTTAAATATTTTTTATAAACAATCAAATAAATATTAACTTCATGTTTTAATTTAAATTATATATATTGTAATAAAAATCCACTAGTTTTGAGTGGGTAGATCTAAGAGAATTTTTAATAGCCAACAAAACATTTTCAAATCAAAATAAAATTTAATTTTTGTATTACAACATATCATTTTAATCACTTATATGGAAAGAGAAACATTCAAAGAATCCAATAAACACATAATTAGGCCATTTTGAGGTGGTCCATTTTTTCTGACTTTTTGAAATTTTTAAAAATTGAACGAAACGGGGTCGGGCTCTTTTCGTTTTTCCCGATTTTACTAACCATCATTTAATTGATGGCCGAGTTAATAAACCCTTTTGTTGATCATTTAGAGATCGTATAGAGATCTACACGGACATGGAATTGATCTATGTAGCTAAATAAACTATCAAAATAATATACCTTCTTTTAATATAATTGATGAATTGTATGAATTATGAATTAAAAACATTGGAATATCTAAACAGGGAGGGATTTAAATTCTTTGAAATTAATTATAGTAATCTTTAAATAAAAATGAACAAGTATTAATATGAATTGATAAAAAATGGATTGTTTGTGCTATTGAAAAAAAAAATGGGTTGCAAAAAACAAATATAAAATGGTATGTAAATTTTTGTTAGGCCAGTTTTTTGTTATCCATACCAAAAAATATTTTTTTACCACTATTTTTTTTTTTTTGTATTTTTTTTTTGCAACTATATACTATTCATTTTTTAACAACAACTTATTATTGAATCAACAATTTAATAGATTATTCATTTTATAAAGAATTATAAATTATTACTTTTATCATCATCATCATCATCATCATCAAGTTTTTTAAAAAAGATCTACATTAATTAAAAAGAAAAGGTCATCATAGTTTTACTACAAGTTTTGGAGAAAATTTATCTTTTTATTTTAGTTAAGATTCAAGAAGTTAGGATGTGGCGCCTTCTTGAGCAGACTGCCTTTCTCCTTGAATTTTGCATTACTATTTTAAAAATATTAAATTTATATTTACTTGAATGGCAAAAAGGTTAATTGTCAAATTCCCAATATATATAATTAAAAATTCGAGAATATTTTCATAATTAGAATACCATTTATTAATAGATCAACCTATAAACAGGTATATAGATAGTTTATTTACTTGGTATATACTTTAATTCCATGTCCGTGTAGATCTCTATACTATCTCTAAATGATCAACAAAAGGGTTTATTAACTCGGCCATCAATTAAATGATGGTTAGTAAAATCGGGAAAAACGAAAAGAGCCCGATCCCGTTTCGTTCAATTTTTAAAAATTTCAAAAAGTCAGAAAAAATGGACCACCTCAAAATGGCCTAATTATGTGTTTATTGGATTCTTTGAATGTTTCTCTTTCCATATAAGTGATTAAAATGATATGTTGTAATACAAAAATTCAATTTTATTTTAATTTGAAAAATATTTTATTAGAATTTTTACAAGTCGATGGAAATATAAAAGTTTAAAATTGAATTATAATGGTTATTTCAGTTTTTAAGACTGTTACTTCAATTGATTTTCAGCCTTTACTTGGAAATAAATCAGTACTTATTTAAAATTGCGATTAGAACCAAACCAATTAAACTGACTGTTTAGTTTTTCTCAAAAATATCACCACTATTTTTTAAGATTTATTTTGTAGAATTTTTAATCAGATAAAAAATATTTAAACAGCTCGAAGATTGAATTGAATTATTAATGAAGGACATAAATTTAGATTTTCTACAAAATTAAATTATGGTGTGATATAATATATTAACTAAAGAAAACTAAATACTTAATTAAAAGATTAAAACCGAAATAAAGATAAACCGCCTCATCTAAAAGAACCCAAGTAAAAATAGATAGAAAGAACTGAATAAAACAAAAACAAAAAATAAGCACACCTTTTTCTTTAGCTAGTTAAAAATGGAAATTACCATTTTTTTTCACAATTTTCTTCAATAACTTCAATAACAATAATTTCAACTAATGAACATTGAGCACCAATACAAGCATCATATAATTTAAAGATACCACATTCATCGACTTTACAATGGTAGAAATCAGTTTTACCATTTAATGCTAATAAATAATAATCATCTTTTAAAACAACTGACCAACCTCTAATGTATAAAGCATCTGGTTGAACTGGTTTATCAAATTGGAATTGATGATTAGCAACAATTTCACCGATTCTACCTTTTTTATCAGTTAAAACAGAATCACATAATTTGAAAACATCTAAACATTCAGTTTTGACAATAGTACAGTATTCTGGTTCACGAATTGGTTCAGGAGTTGGTTCACAATGGTCATAAGTAGTACAATGATCTTCATAACCTCTTTTCCATTTATGACCATCTTCACATAAAGGAGTTGGAGTAGGTAAACAATGTGAACAAGTAACTTTATCTCTATTACCATGTTCTAATTGACCATCATTAATTTCATAAACAATATCAAAGATATAACCAGAATCACAATCTTTAACAGCAAAAGCAATTGGGAATGGTAAAGTAGTAACACCTTCGTCACATTCGGTTTTTGATGGTTTGAAATAACCAGCTTGAGCAACGGAAACTAAAGCAAATAAAGTAGCAGTTGAGAATTTCATATTTAATTGATGATGAGGATGATTTGAAAAAAAATTTGATGAAATAATTTGGAAATTTTCAGAATATTTATAGGTTTTGAATTATTATGGGGTCCCTATTTTTTAAAATCTGTTTGTATAGTTAATCATATATTAATATAACCCACATCATCATAGTTGGATAATCCACTTGATTAAAGAGAAGTTGTTATTTGATGTTTGATTGCAAATTTTAATTTTGTGATACAATGCGGCTGAAAGAAAAAAAATATACGCTAAAAATATTTACGAGAATAAAAAAGATTTTCAAATACGTAATCTACAATTTGATGAATTATCTTTTGATGATTAGATTATTTTGATTAATTTGTCATATATATGAATTGAGAATATAGACAAAATAAACCATTCATAAAAGAATATCTTGATTAAATTCTATAAGTAAAGAAATTAAGGTTGATTCATAAGATTTCTAGAATGTGTATTGTGTGTACTAAAATCTCTCTCCACTAAAATCAATCACTGAAAATCGGAAATTAAAATAACAAATTCAGTAGTAAGGGGCTGAATCATGCAAAGAAGTGTTATAAACATTGAATATACACATATAAGGAAAATCAGAGAGAACAATTTCAATACGCTCAATTAATGAAATAGGTTTAACTATTCAATTCGATCAATTTAAGATCAAAAGTTTAGATTGATGGATTCCAAAATAATGTCTTATCAGCTTTGGCATATGTGGCTTTTGATTCAAAGTTAGAATTAGAAGATAAATTGATCTATATAATTAACCACAATTTTTTAGAAAAATCTTTCGTGTAATTTTGGTGGTTGTCTTTTGCATCCATGAGAAATAAAAAAAAAACAGAATCTTCGTAGAAGTTTAAGTTTTCATTGAAACTGTTTTAAAATAAGTTTTTATTATATGTATAAAAACATATTCTAAATTAAATTTTCCATTATATCTGAACCATGGAGAGCTAAATTCTAGAGTAAATATTGATTTGTTTAAAGAACTTCAAATAAACATAGATGAGTTAATTCAATCAATATAAAAACTATTATAATTTTTAATTACGTTAAATTAATAAATTAGTAAATTGAATTTAACTAATTTACATAAACTTTGATTTACCTAAATTTAATATTTGTTGTTTACTAGCTGTATTTTATGAACATGGTTGCAATTAATTTCTGATAGATTATATAATAAGTTTTATCCTCTAGTAAAAGGAAATTATGTTAAAATAAATCTTTTATAATATAATAAAGTTATTTAATTCATAATAATTGATACATAGATTATATATCATATATTTCAATTTTTGCTGCACCAACATCGTGTTAAATTTGGCCCTGTGTCGTTCCAATTTGGCCCCAGGAATATTGCGATAACTATTTAACACAGATACCAATTAATTATTAGTATAAATATATATATTCTTTATTGTAGATGAGATTACTTTACTTAATTGACTATCCAGAAGTAGTTAAGTTATTAATTACATGATTTTTTCAATAAAACTGTTATGTTCCTGATCAGGTTCGAACACGATCCTGATTTACAAGCTAACTTTCAAAAATACAGGTTCTCGCGGTTGTGCCAAAGCTCAGTGTCGGAAAACTTTTTTAATTTTCGACTTGGGTCTTTCTGCGGGCCCATGCCGCAACAAAATTTAAAACGAAACGGGCTTGTGTAATTTTTGAAACCAAGATTTTGCTGGCCACTTTTAACAAAACCCCCTTCTTAAAATCAAACAGGGTTTCGTTTTATTGTATTAGTGACCAGCAAAATCTTCTTCAAAGGGTTCAGGTTATGTTTATTATAACCCAACCCTTTTTAGTCAAAATATTATAAACTTACTGTGGAATTAAACTACACACTCAATCAAAAAATGTGCTTTAATTAAAATCCTAATATACTTTAAATCTAATTTTATATAATGATGATTGATAATTATTAATATTAATATGTTGATTTAATATTAAAGTTGTTGTTAACTAATGAATAGTATGTGGTTGCAAAAAAAAAAAAATGAGAGAAAATAGTAGTAAAAAATATTTTTTGGTATGGATAACAAAAGAAAAAACTGACCTAATAAAAATTTATATACCGTTTTATATTTATTTTTTGCAACTATTTATTTTTTAATAGCACAAACAATTCACAATTCACTTTTTATCAATCATTCATTATATTACTATTTGTTTTATTTAAAGATTACTTGTGGTAATGGCTAAAGAAGCTAAATTTAAAGGTGCTCATGTTATATTAGGACCAAGTATGAATATTCAAAGAGGTCCTTTAGGAGGTATAGGTTTTGAATCTTTTAGTGAAGATCCTTATTTAAGTGGTTGGTTAGTAACTTCAATTATAAAAGGTATTGAAAATAATGGTATATTATCAACACCAAAACATTTTGTTGGTAATGATTTAGAAGATGAAAGAAGTAGTAGTGATTTCAATTATAACTTAAAGATCATTAAGAAAAATTTATTTAGAACCTTTTTAGAATTGCTTTAAAAGAAGGTAAATCATCATGTTTAATGACTGGTTATAATAAAGTTAATGGTGAACATGTATCACATTCATCATATTTATTAAAAGATATTTTAAGAAATGAATGGAATTGGGAAGGTACTATAATGTCAGATTGGTTTGGAACTTAAATCCCTGTTTAGATATTCCAATGTTTTTAATTCATAATTTATACAATTCATCATTTATATTAAAAGAGAAGCAATGTTAATAGTTTATTTACCTACATAGATCAATTCCATGTCCGTGTAGATCTCTATACGATCTCTACATGATCAACAAAAGGGTTTATTAACTCGGCCACTCATTGAATGGTGGTTAGTAAAATCGGGAAAATCTAAAAGAGCCCGAACCCGTTTCGTTCATTTTTTAAAAATTTCAAAAAGTTAAAAAAAATGTACCACCTTAAAATGGCCTAATTATGTGTTTATTGGATACTCCTGGAGTTTCTCTTTCCAAATAACTGGATAAAAAGGCATGTTGTAATACAAAAATTAAATTTTGTTTTGAATTGAAAATTTTTTTTAGAATTTTTACAAAAATTTATACAAAAATTATATAATTGCAGTCATAATCAATATATATTGATTGATTTAGTAGTAATATAATAATATATATACCATAGTTTGTAAATATAATAGTTTGTAATATTGTTGATAAATCAGTCTTAAATTGAAATTACGAAAACCAAAAAACAAAATATATAAATAGGGTATGACGTAATTTCAAACAATAGACAAAAAATCAACAAGAAATATACAAATATTGTTTTATAAAAGATTTTTTTCGTTTTTGGCTATTGATAATTGAAATTTACCTAATTATCAATATATTTTGAAAGTTCTAATAATCAATTGTTGTTTCAATTAAATTTAATAAATCAATCAATCCCATTCTTTTGTATAGTTTTGTTTGTTGTTATTGCTGCTAAATATTATTAACGAGGCGAGAGGCTACGCTACTATAAAAAAAAATGTAATAAAATTCTTATCAAACTTCAACCCCAAAGAAAACAAAAGGCACCAAACGAAAAATTAACTTATTTTTCTTTTTCATTCTAATCTAATAATAACTTTTTTTATACAAAAAAAAACACCATCAGATCTCAGATCTTGATTCTTTCCTTCAAAAAAGCCCTTTTTCAAGAGTTAAAAGAAAAAAGAAATAGAAAAAGAAATTAGTATCAAACAAACCGGACAATGCTGGAATCACAATCGAATCAACAACAACAACAGCCTCCCCATCATCATCATCATGTTCAAATTAAAGAATCTTTTCTAGTTGGTAAAGCATTACTTAATTTCACTTCAGCATTTGTTAGTTTAGGGGTCTTATTATTTGGATTTGAACAAGGTTTAATGTCATCTTTAATTACAAATAAATATTTTAAAGATTATTATCATGATCCAAAACCTGCTGTAATTGGTATAATGATTGCAATTTTAGAAATTGGAGCTTTGTTTTCTTCATTTATAGCTGGAAAAGTTGGTGATTTAGTTGGTAGAAGGAAAACAATTAGATATGGATCATTTATATTTGTAGTTGGTGCATTAATTCAAGCATTTTCTCCTAATATATTTATATTAAGTATTGGTAGATTAATTGGAGGTGTTGCCATAGGATTTTTAACAACAATTGTACCTATTTATCAATCAGAAATTAGTCCACCTACTGATAGAGGATTTTATGCTTGTGCTGAATTTACAGGAAATATTGTTGGTTATGCATTAAGTATATGGGTAGATTATGGATTTTCATATATAGAAAATAATTTAAGTTGGAAAAGTCCTTTAATTGTTCAATTTTTAATGGGTGTTTTATTATGGTCTGGTACTTTTATAATTGTAGAAACTCCAAGATGGTTATTAAATCATGATCATGATTTAGAAGGAATGATTGTTATTGCAGATATGTATGCTGATGGTGATGTTGAAGATGATCATGCAAAAAATGAATATAGAAATATTAAAGAAGGTGTATTAATTGATAGAATTGAAGGTGGTGAACGTTCATATCAATATTTATTTAAACGATATGCTAAAAGATTATCAGTTGCTTGTTTTGGATTAATGTTTTCTCAATTAAATGGTATTAATTTAATTAGTTATTATGCTCCAATGATTTTTGAAAGTGCTGGTTGGGTAGGTAGACAAGCTATATTTATGACAGGAATAAATTCAATAATTTATGTCATTAGTACTATACCACCTTGGTATTTAGTTGATTCTTGGGGAAGAAAACCTTTATTAATGTCTGGTGCATTAATTATGGGTATTCCATTATATTTAGCTGGTTATTCATTATATCTTAATAATAATTGGACACCAGCAATTGTTGTAACTTGTATTATAATTGCAAATTTTGGATTTGGTTATTCATGGGGAGGTATTGGTTGGTTATTACCAAGTGAAATTTTACCATTACCTGTTAGATCAAAAGGTGCAGCTATAGCAACTGCAACTAATTGGTTATCTAATTTTCTTGTTGGATTAGGATCACCAATATTATTAGATTCAATTAAATGGAAAACTTATTTAATCCCTGCAACTTCATGTATTATATCATTTTTTGCTGTATGGTATTTATTCCCTGAAACTAAAGGTTTAAGTTTAGAAGAAATGGGATCAGTTTTTGATGATAAATCATCAATATTTTCATACCATGCTTCTGGAAGTGTTGGTGGTGGATCAGCAAATAGTATTATTAATTATGGAGCAACTTCTTCAGAAAGAAGATTATCAACATCAATACCAAATGGTGAACCAAATCAACAATCAGCAGCTTCAATGGCTAGAAATCCTGCTACTATGAGACCAGATTTGGATGGTATAATAACTGGTGCAACACCTCCACCACCTCCACCATTACAAGCTCCTCCTCCTGGTGTTAATTCTAATTCTGGAATTCCTATTAAACCAGTGAAATCTGATTCTGGTTCAACTACTTCATTAGATAATTCAGGATTACAATCATCATCTGATATTGTTCAAGAAATTGAACCTCCTACATTAGATGAAATATTGAAATTTAAAGCTATTGAACAAGCTAAACCAAATCCATTCATATCTAGCTTTTATAAAATTTTTAATAAAAAAAGTAAAGAAAATGATGAAGAAAGTAGATTATTAGAATAAATTAGAATTTTTAAAAAAAATTATATTAGAATTAAAATTAAAATATACAAAAAAAAAATTATTTATTTATGTATTCACTATATATTATTATTCTTGTTTGATTATATATATACAAAGTTTTTTTAGTTTATTTTAAATGGATATCCATTTCAATATCTTGAATTTCATTTAATCTATTTGGTGTAATTCCAACTTTTATTTGATCTTTTTCTTTAAATAATTTATTTAATTCTCTTTCTATTTCTGGTAATAAATATTCATAATTACAATTTCTTGAACGAACTCTTGATTCACGTAAATATCTTTCAGCTTTATCATATTGAGATAAATGTAAATTAATTACTCCTAATCCATAAGTTGCTAATGCAACAGTTTCATTTATTTCATTATGTTGTTTAATTATATCTTGAGGTATAGATTTAGCAAATTGTAATACTGATTCATAAGATTTAATAGCCAATTGAATACAAATTTGTCTTGATTTAGAAATTTTTAAATAAATTTCACGATCTTGTTGAGAAATTTTTTCATCAATAATTTTTTTATCGTCATCATTAATATTATTATTAATATTATTATTATTATTTTCAATATTATTTTTAGTTTTAAATTTTTCATAATCAATACCTGTTAATTCAGATATTTTTCTCTTTAATATAATTTCTTGACCTTCTAATTCTTCAGCTTGCATATATAATAAACTACCCAAATTACATTGAGATAATAACATTTTTGAAGATTCAACATCAGCTAATAACATAGCTTCAGTCATTGAAATTTTTATTTTTGAAGCCATTGCTAAATCTCCTGTTGATATACATATAGCACTTAATAAATCCATTGCATTAAAAAATTCATCAGTAAATGGTTCCCAAACTTCAGGAGTTTTTTTAATTCTTGCAATTTCTTCATTATTATTGTTTGTATCATTAATTATAATTGAATCATTATCTAATGTTACTTTATATGAAGAATTTTCTTGTTCTTCTTCTTCTGGTTTTATTCTATTAATTAAACCAAGTTTAGTTGGAAATCCAATTAATTTATTAACTTCATCTTGAGCTATCATTAAATGAGTAATTAATATTGCTTTACATAATTGAGGATTAGATTTATTTAATTCAACCAATTTAATTGCAATTCTTAAATCTTTTTGAATTAAATGTCGTCTTTGATCTCTTGATTTTATTTTCTTAAAATCAGGTGAATTTGGTTGAGCAGTTAATACACTTAAATATAATGTAGCAATTTCATTATAAATAAATGCAGCATCACTCATCATATTTAATCGTTCATACATTTCAGCAATTTTCAATTGAACACCTGTATATTCATCACTTAATGGATCTAATTTTAATTCATTACAATGTTCTAATGCTTCAATATAATATTTTAAAGCTAATTGATAATCATATTCACCACGATCCAGCTCAGCCCATAAACCTTTACGTAAAATTTTAGCTACTGAACTAGGAAAAGTATGTTTCGGCCACCACATAAAATAAACATATCCTGATATAATAGTTAATCCTAATGTTGTATAAAGAAATTTCTTAATAAATGGAGTTTTAGGTGGTACATTGTTATATTGAGAATAATTATAATTATAATTATTATTACTGTTATTATTATATTGAGAATATGTTCTATTGAAATATTGTTGTGTAGATAAAAATGATTGATTTTTCCTTTTGATTAGTCTATTTGATGACCTTGATATTAGTCTAAAATTCATGATGTTAAATAATTAGATAGGAAGTGAATCAATTTGGCAACACTATTGTTTAAAAAAAAAGTATGAATTAAAATGAAAGTAATTGGATTCGCAAACTGTGTGTGTATGGATGTAATGTGTGAAGGGGCAAAAAAAAAAAAAAATCAAGATATATAATTAAAATAATTCATTATATACATTTTACATCATCTTCTAAATCACTGTTTATAAATGTCTAATATCTTATCAGTATTTAATCCACCACCTTCACGTCCATTATCCAATGATGAAATCAATGAACAATGTATATCATGTACAGCAATTCAATCACTAGTGGCATTATCAGGTGGGTTATATTTAAGTTCACCAAATCAATTTAAAGATAGTAAAACTGGTAAAATAGATTTGATTAAAAATCCTTTATGGTGGCAAAGATCAATTAGAGTAGGTGGAATTATATTATTTGGATTAGGTGCTTATAGAGCTGGAGAAGTTTTACAAATTTTATTGAACAAAAAGTTTCAATAAATCTATTATTGAAATGTTAGATCCAATAAAGATGGCAAAAAAATAAAAAATAAAAAAAAAAAAATAAGATAAATATAAATTTAAAATGATAATTTGCAATCTTTAAATTTGTAAGAAAAAAAATACATAAATAAAAATATGAGGTTTATTCATAAGATTGATTATAAAAATTGATTCATATAAATGAAGTTCTATTAGTTTATTGAATTGAAATTTATATTTATAGGGGCAGTAGAAGGTAAAAGAAAAATCGAATCATCTAAACGAGGAGAAATTGAGAAGATTCTTTTCTATGATTAAATAAAACGGACATCCAGAAGATTCAGTTTAATGTAAGGTAAGAGAAGGTTATTGATGGGAAGAAATATAATAGAATAAAAAAAAGAAAATAATACTAAGAAAAACTAAAAAAGACTAAAGATTAAAAATGCAAAGAATTCTTGTACATAGGGGTAATATATACAACTAATAGTAATAATAAATCTATATTGACAATACAATGGATATTATTTTTTGTTGTTACATTGCAATTCCCTTCAAAATCAATCACTCTTCTTCTTCTTCTTCATGTACATTATTGTGCTTTTCGTCTTAAAATCTATATTGAAAGAACAATATGGTTTTAAATGTTTAGATAATTTCATGATGAAAAAGGAAGTGATCCCAAAAAGACAATTTTTATTTTTTTATTCCTTTTTTTGCTATTAGTCGTATTTATTTTTAATTTTCTTAATTTTCTTATTTTTTTATATTTTGCATTCTTTAAAATTATTTTATTTTTATTTTATTATCTAAATTATTTTTTAACTATAACTATAACTATAAGTATAACTTTTAATTTTAATTTTATCTTAACATCCAAATTCTTATTATGAATTATATATCTAATATCTACATAAACATATCTAACAATTCTTTACTCGTTTAAGAAATATTTAAAAATAATTATTTAATTATTCGATTTTCTTTTCTTTTCGCAACGTAAATAAAAATAAAAAAAATAAATAAAAAGGATCTTTTTCAACGTTCTTTTAGGGTTTTCTTGGAATTCAAGATAATTTAAATGTTAGGGTTAAGGACAATCACAAATTAGCAGAGAATCCCGAAAATTAATCTACTTTATGATAATCCTGAACTTATTGAGATAATCTCTCTCATGTTACAAATATTCAAATAAAAAAAAAAAAAAAATTATATATAGACATAGAAATTACACAATATGAATAATTTTCTTATTCTAAAGTTTACATAACCATTACAGATAAACAACAATAAAATGTTTTAAATTTCGACTAAAATCACAAGTATATGTAATGGTTATGATATCTAAAATCAATTAATTTATTAGAATTTCATACGTACATTATACATATTAGTTAATTATTTTAATATAATTTTAAATTTTGTTAATTAATCCAACCCAAGGGTTATCAACCATCAATCAATTAACACGTGAGACATTTCACCCACTTGACAGTCTGGCTTGAGTTTAATTCATTTTATCATGCAATTCGACTCCACTCGTTTGAACTCAAACCAACTCAAATATTATTACAATACTTTTTTTTGTATGTTGCTATGTAACTTAATAGCAATCCAAAAAAAAAAAAACATATGAAAAAGAGTTTAAATTAGAATGCATTATTTCGAAGACAGTTTGTTATTTATGATTGTTAAAATCAATATTGTAATCCTGATTTATATATGATATGATTATTCAAAATATAAATATATAATAATTAAATTTTTATTAAAAAAATCTAAAAATAAACCTTTCTATGGAAATGTAAAAAAAATCAATACCGACTGAGATCACTCAAATTCATAACCCAAATATACTATTAAATAATAAACTGTATCCTTTATTATATTATTATTAGATAAGAATATGAAATAATAAGAATAAAGAATAAGAATAAAATATTCACAAAAAGTTTAAAAAATAAGAATTTTTTGTATTTATTAGAAAATGTTTGCATATTCGACTAACTTCTGTTAGAAAGAATAAAATCACAAAACTAATATTGATTGGATGTGATTTTGCATCTTGTTTAAAATTTATATTTTATATTTTATATTTTAAAGTTTATAGTTTTAATATTTCTTATATGTGAATAGATTAATATATTCCACATAATCGAAATCCCATCAAAAGCATTTTTTTTCAACTCTCTCTTGATGGGATTTTCAATGTATATATATTTTTTTTTCATCTACATCACAAAACGCAAAATGCCATAATAAATATTAAACATTAAATTACTATAATCAAACCAATCAAACCTAATTTTATAACCACAAAAAAGGAACACCAACATTACCAACGAACTTTATAAGAGATAATCAAGCGTTAGTGGTACCTAAAAAGTAATCATATTGCATTCCTTGATCATCAATTAGTCTTTGAATTGAAATATTCAACTTAGATTTTATTTTTTATTTAGATGTAGGGTTTTCCGGACATATGTAAATATATTGGAATCATGAATATACTACACTTATTATTCTATAATTTTATTTTAAGTTTTATAACGTCAATTGTAGCAATTGAATAAGAATGAATGAAATTCACAAAATAAAATATACAAGGTAAAATAGAAAATTCAATTCAATAGAACGATGAAAAAAAAAAAGTAACAGTAAACACAACATACTAATCATTTAATTTATTTGTGTCAATAAATTACGAATCATGAAAATCGATTTCATTATTTTCAAGTATTTTATAAAATAAAAAAACTTTTAGTTTTATTTTTGTTGTTTATGTTAATCTTCTTAAATTCAAAACAAAATTAATTTTAATAGTTAAACAAAATGCCTTTCTTTATGAATATATATATCTTTCTCTTAAAATTGGTGATTTTTTAAATTTTATAAAATAAAATAAAATAAAATTAAAATAAAATAAAACGACTAATTTTTTATTTAAACCTTCAAACATATTTTAATTTCTAATAATAGAGCTGTAACCGTCAATACATATATATTCACATATTCGGTTATACCGATGTCTAAATTTGGGCTTTTTAAATAAATAAAAAAAAGTAAAGAAAAAGGAAAAAGAAAAAGAAAAGAAAAATCAGTAAAAAACTTAGAAAAAAATCAGAAAATTTCTATTATCAAAACGCCTTCCAAACCCCCGTTTTCTTTCATTTCTCTTCATCTTTCATATATATATTGTTATATCCGACAATATTTATCACAATATTAAATAGAGTTGACAGATTAAAGCCTATAAATAAAATTTTAAGTAATACGATTAACAAATCAAGTTTAAATCTTAGGTTAGATATTTTTTACTTGTCCTTCTCCTTCTTCTTCTTCTTCTTCTCGCAACCCAAACCCATCTAGCACTAAAAGTGTTTTGTTCGGTCAACACTCGAACGCTTCTCGACGCAAAACAACACGCTCAGAGGCTTCTGCTGTGGTGTGCACAGTTTCTTTCTTTTCTCCCCCTTTTTTTCTCATAATCCCAAACATCATTAAAATAGGTAATAGTTAATATTTACGGGGTTTCTTCTTTGTTTGGAATATTTTAAAAATTTTTGTATATAAATTTAGAAATTAATTACAATGACTTCAAACCATGGTTAGTATATATTTCCCATGTTCAACAACACAATAGAAAATAATTTTCTATTAAAAATTTTTAAATTTTTGTGTTAAGTTAAGTCAAGTTACCTTAACTTAAAGGTTCTTAACTTTTGTATCTGTTCTAAGCTTTTTTTTTTTTTTGCTTTATACATTAAAAGCCATCTCTAAAGATTGCTTGGATAGTTTCGATGACAACATACCCAATACTAATAATAGTAAAGACTTAAATTGATTAAGAAAAGAAAGTTGAAAGTATATTATTATACTGAGAATTAAAGCGAATCAATACCTATGATAATTAAGTTTATGATTAAGGAATGCCCGGGGCTGACTAACCTTGATTAAGAGGTCAACAGAGTGAAAAACCTTTATAAAAGAAAGTGATAGATAAAAGGAATACAAATGGTAAGTGAATATATAATTATTAACAAACTGCAAGGGGGACAAATTAGAAAAACGTTTTTTTTTTATTTTTATTTTTTTTTTTTTTATTTTATTTTTATTTTTTTTATTTTGCTTTGTGTCATAGTTTAATTTTAAATTTAATATACCAACTTTTAATATTACACAAATTTTGCAAATTAAATTATTCTAAAAATTCAAAAGAAATTTAAATTTTTTAGATTTGTTTTCACTTTACTTCTAATTTTCTTCAACATAATATTTCTTTTTTAATAATTTTGAGAGGTTTTAGCTTTAAATAGTATAAATAATAATTTCCTTTTATATTATTCTAAGAATCTAGGATTTCTTACGTACGATAAAAATTCTCAATAGAAATTGAGTAATAGATTAAAGATTGTTGATTTATAAAACAAAAACTAAAAAAATGAATTTTAAATACATAAGGCAACAAAACTTTAATAAATAGTGAAAATTAAATCATCAATAAAACGTGATATTAACTCATTTTTTTTTATCTCTAAACTAAAATAGCTGAGAGGGTTAAAAATTTATAGAGGGGACAGGGGACATTGACAAGGGGGGGGGGCACAACACAAAAGGTTTGGAACCATAATCAAACAAGATAAATAAATAAATACAGACCACAAATAGGTAAACAATCAAACTATAATATAATTGCGAATGCAATACAAATGCCAATTTTAATGCCAATGCCAAATACTAATAATGCGAATTTTAAAGATAAGCAAGTCAAAAGTTAAAAAAAATCACCAAAAAATGAAAAACAAAAACGATATTGTATGTCAAAAGTATTAATATTATTGTGATTAAGTAAGTAAATATAAATTTACCCATCGGCATCAAGTATTAAAATCAAAAAAAAAATTTACTATTGTAAATTTTCGTTGACGCAATGGAACATCATTGTAATAAAAAATACAACAATAAGAACAAATAAATTTGAAAGACAAAAAAATAGAAAATAGAAAAAAAAGAAAAGAATAGGAATTTTGTGTTTTTCCAGCATTTTATTATAATGTATGATATTATATTAAATCTTTTCATTGGTATTTTTTTTTATCGCGCTATCTTTTCTAATTTTATCTTTTCTATTTAACACATCTTGCTATCAACATCATTTGTTTAATCATTAAAGAAGTTTGATCAATTGTTTAATATTGGTTTTTTGATGATATTTTTTTGAGCAAAATAGATTTATGAAAACAGACAAAATGAAAACAAAAAAAAACAAATCTATATCAAAAGGAAGTTAAAATGAAAATGTATAGGAATGGTTTGTAATCCCTACCCAACCAAACCTAAGACAACGCAACTATCAAAACATTAACCCCTCTCTTTTTCTTATAGATCTTTTGTGTTATTCAGGATTTCCTATTACTATATTTATTTCTTTTATTTTATTTTAAATTTAATTTAATTTATTTTATTTTATTTTATGTTTGTCAAGATTTGCCATATTTTTATTCTAATGTAATGGACTTACAGATTAGATTTCTTAGATAAGTAGAATCCAATATTTGGAAGTAAAAATAGAGACAATTTCAATATGCTGACAGAGTTTTGCCTTTTCATTGCTAACAATTTAGTGTATGAGTATATTCATATATATACAATAACCCCCTCCAAATTGGGAAATTAAAAATAGAACTTATTTATTTCCATGAAAATTCATGTCAAAAAAAAAAAAAAAATTATTATACATATTGTTGTATTTGTGTTGTGATTGTATTGTATTGTATTGTAATAAAATTATCTGATTAGCCTTTCATTTTATTATTTTAATTATTTTTCATTGTTTTGATTATAGATAAAAATTCTATAGTATTTTAAAGAATAAAATAAGAATATTTTATCATACTACCATTAATGCAAGTTGATAAATCTTCATGAGGCATCAAAAGTTAAAAACAAAGAGAAGAAGAAGAAGTCAATTAGAGAAGTCAAAATCCACTGATAGATAGATAGATAGATAGATAGATGGATAGATTACGAATTTGTCTTAAGATAAACATTGAGATAAACCACAGTTTCATATTCAATTTCAAAATTTTAAATTAATTTCAAGTAAAATAGAAATTAAGATTAAAAAAGCAATTTCAAAAATAAAACAAAAAACACATTAGTAACTGACTAGTAAAGGGACTAAACCATCAATGAAATTCCCTATCTGTCATAATATGTTCCTTCTTTTAGTGGAAGGTTTATATTATTTTTTAAAGGAAGAAAGATGAAAAGTAGATAGAAGTTATTTCACACATACATATCTATTCTATTCTCTACGTTATACACAAAATTTCACAACGAAAATTAAATTAAATAATTTTACATCTGAATTTTTAATTTTTGCATTTTTCAAAATTAAAAAAAAAAAACGGACACAATAAGCAAGTAATACAATCAATCAATGGAACAATCAATCACCCAACAAAAATATATTGATGTTAATAAGATGTAAAAATCCAATAATAATCTTTTCGCTTTATGGCATTTCAAAGATATAGATAGATTTGATATTATAATATTTTGCTCACAGGTTAAGGTCATAGAAGGTTTATACGGATAAACTCCAAAATTTTAATTTTTAATTTATTTTTTTTTTTATTTTAATTTTAATTTTAAATTTTTTATTGATATTGATTTACTTAATTATTTTAGATGATTATTTTGTATTATAAAAGTTCTTGTTAAGGGCCAAAGAATATTATTTTCATATTTTGACATTTTTCAAAAACAAATTTCTTATTTCAATTTTAATATATTATGGTTTAAACGAATTTTATCACAAAAAGGAAAAACTAGATATACTTCTTTTTTTAGAAGTTTTTTTATTTTTTTATTTTATTTTATTTATTTATTTATTATTGATTAAATTAACCTTTTCAACTTATTATATACACCTTTCTCTCCCAACCATTATCAACGACGAAACCCCAAACCCATCCGTTAAGATTGTTTTTAATTTTTCTTGTCAACTCCCCCCATAATTATTATTGAACTAAATAGTAAAAAACAATTTCTATATGTTATATATAATTCAATTTATTTTCTATATGCTTGAAAATCTTTTAAACATTAATGATTTTGTGAAAAGATTTTGTGGAAGTATACCTCCCAACGATTTAATTATTTCACAAATTTACTTTTGCTCAGTTGTGGTGAAATAAATAAATAATATACATAAAAATATAAGAGTTCCAACATCTCCATTTTGCAGTAGAAATTGAATATCAAACAATAGATTTATTTAATTGGATTAATAATCTTATACATTTTTTATTAATAACGCGCAATTTCTTATATACCAAATTATTTTTTAATATTGAAATGCATGTAAAAAAAAAATAAAATAAAATAAAATAAAATATAATAAAATAATTTTAAATTTAGTGTTTTTTTTTTTAAATATTTTCCATTAAAGTGAAGGAACCCGATTCGATATCTTTAATTTATTTTAAATTTATTAATATATAGTTTTTCCTACAATAATGCAAAGTTTAAATGAATATATATGAAAAAAAAAAAAAAAAATGATAATATATGGTTTCAATCTTTTTTAGAAATTTAGACAAAAGAAATACCAAAAATATGATAATACAAAATAAAGAAAGAAAAACATTTTTTTTAAAAAAAAAAAAAAACTTTAAAAAAACGTTCAGCAAAGACCGAAACAACCAATGATTTTATTTATTAGATTTGAGAGTTATCTAACCAGACGTAGATATGACATAAGATCAAAAAGTATAAGTAAAAGAAAAGAAACCTATACCGAATGAACCAAGAACGAAATGACTTCTTTAAATTTATTAGTTACTTTCTTTCTTTTTTTTTTTTTATTTATTTTTATTTTTTTTTTTTATTTTTAATGTTTTAATTTTTTATTTTTTCTTAGATGTCATTTTCACTTTTGATGTAATTTTCACAAATTGTGTAAACTTAGTAAATTAATATAAATTAATTAATTTAATTATTAACTAATTAATTAAAATAAAAAAAAAAAAAAATTGAATGATTAAAAAACATTGAATATCGAAAACCACCAATTTTCTATTTCTTTTTTAAGTAAAAAATCAGAACGAACCAAAAAAAATTTCAATCATACTTTTTTTTATTTTTAATTTATTTATTATTATTAATTCAAATAATTATAAATAAATAAATAAATAATAAATAATAATAACAAATCTATTTTTGAAATGATGGATGAAAAAATTGAAATATGGTTTGTAAACTAAATATTTTATGTTTCCTATTTCTGTTTTCTCTGTCACTTTCCTCTCCCCTCTCTCCCCATGAGGACTAAATAAATTCGTTGTTAGTTTTCTTTTAAATCCCTTATAGAAATCATGCGGTGTTTCTGTTTAATTATTTAATAAGGTTTCTAGTACTATTCTTTGATTACTAACCCAAATTAATATTCTATGTAATTCTAATTGATTTTCTAGATGTTTATTAATATTAACGAAATCAGCAGAGAAGTATTAACAATGCAGTATTGATTATATATATATATATATTTCTATATATAAATTTGAAACTTACGTACATATGAATATATGTATGTTGGATGAATATTATTTCATTTCATATTATTTTATATAAATTTCACAAAATAAAAAATTATCAGAAAAATCGTAATATTTCTCTATTACCAAATATTTCTGTTTATAGCTGTAACAACATCTAAGAAAAAAAAATAAATGAAATATTATTTCATTTAAAAAAACTTTAGTAAAATCTATTTTTTTTTTTTTTTTTTTTTTTTTTTTTTTTTTTTTTTAAAAATTTATTAAAAATTTATTTTAATTAAAAAAAAAAAAAAAAAATAAAAAAAAAAAATTATATTTGAATGCGCGACGGATTAAATTAATTTATGCAGGAGATCTTAAAAAGTTTTTTCAAAAATAATTTTTTTTTTTTTTTATTTTTAATTTTTTTTAATTTTTTTTTTTTTTTTTTTATTTTTAATTAATAAATTTTTCAAGCGTATTTCTTTATGTTCTATAATTTTGATATTATTGTATATATTGATATAAGAAATTACATAGAAACAGCAAAGTATTATAACCATAATTTTTAGTTTAAATCTAAACAGCAAAAAAAAAAAATTTAAAAAATTAAAAATAAAGGTGGTACTGTTTATAAATAAATAATTAAATAAATAAAAAAAAAAAAAATCAATCATCATTTCAAACTTAATTTAAACTATAAAGTAAACGATAAATCTCCTATAAAATTATTCTATTTTTTCATGAAAAAGAACATTTGATAAATATTTTTTTTAGGATTTCTTCTAATTATTTGTTTTGATTTTTTTTTTGATTTCAGTTCATTTTTGAAAATTGTAATTTTTCATTTTTCTTTCCTTTTATTATTATATATATATAATTTTTAGTTCCTAAAAGTTTCAATATTTTATTTTTTTTTTTTTTCAAAAACCTTTCCATTCATTTTATTCAATTCAATTTTAAGGGGAGGCAATTATATTTGATAGATATATATATTTAGAAGAAGAATTTCGATTTAGAAACTATTTCGCTAGAAAATTCTCCGGTGTTGTATTAAAAAAATTTCATAAGATTGATACAAAGAGTTTACACAAAGAAGTTTAATCAAGAATTATATATATAATAATAATTATTAATATTATTTTGGATTTCAATATTGTTTTAGAAGCACAGAGATACGAAAAATAAGGAGAAAACAAACTAACGAATATTCCGATATTTAACATATACAGGACATATCGATTCTCATTATCATCATTAACTATCAAATATTAATATATAATTTCTATATTTTAAAGTTTTGAAATTTATTAATTTGCTAATATTCCTTGATTGTTTTTTTTATTTTTTTTTTGAGTTCAATTGACATAATAATTCAAAAAAAGGGGGTTTTTACAAAGTTTAAATTTTTTATAAAAAAGAAGATTTTGAATTCATCGTATAAATAAAACAAAAAAAATCATTTGATATTTTAAAACATAATAAGTATTAGAAGTGATATTGTTTGCAAATACATATATATATATATTGAGATTAAAAATAATAATCACAGAGTTGAGATATACATATATTATTATATTCATTTAGTCAATTCTACATACATACAGCATCTTCAGTGGAAAATCCAATCCAATTCAATTCCACCACAAAAAAGAAAACAATTGTAATTATCACAGAGTGAATAAAAAATAAAAAACAACATACAAAATTGTTTTATATATATTCGTATATATATTCTCATACATTAGTTCAAAAAATTTTTAGTATTTTTTTTTTTTTTTCCATATTAAATCTCAAATAGATTTCAATATCAACTCCAAAGCAAAGCAAAGCAAACTTTTTATATTACAAAGTTTAAATCAAGAAAATAAAGACAAAGGAAACAAAATTAATCATTTTAGAATCATCTTGTAATTTTATTTTTTTGTTTGACATTTAACAATAGAACGAAAAAAAAAAAAAAAATAAATTAAATCAAAATATATATATAAAAAAAAATAAGATTAAAGATTAAATTAATTTCCAAATTCATATTGGATTTTTAATTTTTAATATTTGTATTATTATTATTATTATTATCTATTTGTTATAATTGATATATAAAACAACAACAGAAATTATTTCCAAATTGTCGACTGCAACTTCATTTAATTTACTTCCCAAATCATTCATAATGGATCAACCATATTTGGAGGTTCTGTTGGATTTGCAACATCAACAACAACAGCAACCACCCCAACAACAAGGACAACAGCCGCAGCAGCAACAACAACAACTTCAACAACATAATAATCAACAAGTACCACTTCATGGTCAAGATCATCAACAAATTCTTCATTCACCTTATCAACAATCAATAGTGTTACCACAACAACAACAGCAGCAACAGCAACAACAACAACAACAACAACAACAACATTTATATAGTACTGATAGATATCAACAACAAATACAAGGTCAAGTTCAATTACAAGGTCAACAAGGTCAACAATATTATCATCAACAATTAAGAATGCCATCACAACAATCAATACCACCTCCACCTCCTCCATATTTACCAATGCATTCAAATTATATTCCAAATACTTCATTTCAACAAGCATATCCTTTACAAGGTGGTCAATATGGTATTCAACAACAACAACCAAGACATACATCTTATGATTCAAGATATGATGATAATAATACTAATTTATTAAGTTATAATAATAATGATCGAAATTTAGTTGCACCAATTCCACCATTACATGTACAACAACAAATGATTTCAACAAAACATGATAATAATAATAATAATGGACATTCACCAGAACAACAACATCAACAACAACATCATCATTTACAATCAGATTCAAATTCTCATTTATCACAATCAGATTCTCAATCAGCCAATTCTCATACTAATTCAGATACAACAACAAATACTACTACTTCAACAACAATAACATCATCAGATATTAAATCTCATCATAATGATAGAAATAATAGTATAGATGATCCAGATCAACAAATGGTTAGATCAAATTGTACAAGATGTAAAAAAGAATTTGATCAACCAGTTATTATACCAAAAGCAAATGATGCATCAGGTAGTCAAAAATTTTTAGCAGAACCAAAAATTTTTAAATTATGTCAACATTGTCGTAATTTACAACGTCAAAGATCAAGAAGATGGCAAAAAAAAACTAAAGATAAATTAGGTGTTTGTCGTCGTTGTGGTTCAGATATTCCATTAGAAGAAAGAAAATTTGTTTTATGTCCTTCATGTAGACAAAATTTAAGAACTAGAAAAGCAAATCGGGCAGCTCAAGGTAAATGTGTTCATTGTTCTGGACCTTTAGATGCTTCAATATTAATTAAAGATGAAAATGGTAATGTTGTAGTTACTGAAAATGCAAATGCAAATAATAATAATAATAGTTCGAATAATAGTAATGATAGTGGGAATACGAATAATAATAATAATAATAATGGTGATGAAAATAATAATTCTACAACTACTAAAAAACCACGTAATAGTACTAATAATTATAAAGTATGTCAAAGATGTCGTGAAAATGATAAAATTAGAAGAACAAATTTAGAAAAAATGGGTAATTGTAATAGATGTGCAAAAGCATTAGATCCAAAAGATTATGGTCGTCATAAAGTTTGTCAAAATTGTAGAAGTAGGAAAAAGAAAACAACTACAAAATCAAGTCCTACTTCATTAAGTAATAATCAATTACCATATGTTAATGGAAATAATAATACTGGAGTTGTTCAACAATCATCACAACAACAACAAGAACAATTATCATCTGATCCAAATTATGGTGGAATTCAATTACAACAACAACCTCAACATTATAATCAACAACAATATATTCCAGTAGTAAACCATCAATATCCTCCTCCACCACCACCTCATGTTCTTCAACAAACATCTGGTTTTACTGGTCAAGGATTGGCACCTCATCAACCATACACTCAACAATCACAACAATCACAACCACTTCATCATTTACAACAACAACAACAACAACAGCAACAACATCCTCATCATCCTCCAAATCAAGGTCAAGATTATTATCAACAGCATTGAAGTAGAGAGTAATATGTTACAAAAGTTTTTTAAATATTCAATAAAATTTCAGAATTTGATTTGAATTGAATTGGGGAGAACATAAATTGATATTTTAGAATTGAAATTGAAATTGAAATTGAAATTGAAATAGAAGACGTTTTTTTATAAAGCATAGAGTAATTTTTTTCACATATAGAGTTTATATTTTTTTCTTTTTTGTATTAGTAAAATTAAAATAAATGATTGTAACTTTTTTTTAAAAAAAAAAAAAATAAAAACAATAACTGGGATTGTAGGATTTTTATGAATTGCAAAGAGTAAAATCAATATTCGTGTTTAGTAATTTTAAACAGATTATTATTAGATATTAAGGAATAGAGATGAAATGAAATGAAATGAAATGAATTTAGATATTTCTTTTATAAAGAAGAAGAAGAAGTAAAGTAAAGAAGTAAAGTAAAAGTTAAATTATTTATTTTATTTTTTTAAGATTTCATTTCCTTGACTCCCCGATTAAAAATTAGATAAAAAAAAAGTTTAAATTTTTTTTAATTTTTGACTTTTTTAAATTTTTTAAATTTTTTAAATTTCGAGTTTAGTTTTAAAAATTTCTTTTTTTTTAAATTTTAGTTCTTAGTTCTTAGTTCTTCAATCATTTAATAATAATTTATAAAATTAGTCTAAATAATAATAACAACAAGAACAACAACAAAGAATAAGAATAAGAATAAGAATAATACAAGAAAGAAACAAAGTAAAAGAAAAAGAAAAAGAAAAGAAAGAAGGAAAAGTAAGAATTTTTTTTTTTTATTTTTAATTTTATAGACTCTAAAAACTTTTCACCCTAAAAAAAAGCCCCTAAGTCAAATCAAGTCAAGTCAAGTCAAGTTGAATTACAATCAAATGGTTTTTTTAACAAAACAAACGAAATTAAGTTAATTGTGTTTTCTATTGTGTTAAAAATAGAATGAAAATGTAAAATTGTAAATAAAAATGTCAAATTGTATATAGACAAAGAGAAATGATAAAAAAAAAAAGGACAAAAGAATTTTAAAACAAAAATATACTTTGAATTTTGTTTCTTTCTTTCGTCGATCTCTTTTATTTTATTCTTATAAAAAATATTATAATTAATTAATTAATTATTATTATATTATTTTAACTTTTTTATTATTTCATATTTCATATTTGGTTTTGATTTGGTTTGGTTTTCTTTGTTCCTCCAAATTTGACTCGTTTTACGTTTTTTGATTGATTGACTCAAGATTTTTTTATGATTTAGTACTTCTTCTTCTTCTTCATATTTTTTATTGTCTTTCTTATCTTTTATGAAACTTGGCTATATTTTGACTTTATCTCTTTATCTATTATTAAATATTTGAAAACAAATTTTAGTTTAGTTTTGTTTAGATTTCATTTGTTATTTATTTATTTATTTATTAATTACTGCTTCCCCCAATTTTCTATGTCCCCCCCCCCCACCACACACACACACCCAATTTCTGTAG